>NW_025553618.1:0-57500 GCF_020424385.1 Procambarus clarkii
GCCTCCCACTAAGCCCCCCTCACGGTGTCAACGGGCTGAACAGGGAAGGGGGACTGAGGAATAAGTTAGGAGGCGTGTCAGCTCAAGTCAGGAACTGCAGAAGATGTTGAGGAGCAGTTAAAACAGTTCTATGCGTAGCATGAGGCGCCCTGAGTGTCGCCGCCCCATCGAGATGCTCCCTGCAGGAAAACTTTTTGTGGTAAGCAAAATTTTAACCAGTTTACAGTGATTGCCCATAGTTGATCGTGTGCCCAGCGATCGTAGCAGATGTTTGTAGATACATTAGGCATATTTTATTAAGGCAGAAGGCCTAAAATAAGAGAGTTAAGATGGAGGAACGTCCTGGAGGGCAGAGCGACATCCATCCACTTCAACTGCTGGAGAGCAACTGAGGGGCCAGCCGCCAGGTGCCTCGAGGTCTGGCTGGGCGGAGGATGGACCAGCCCAAACGGGGGAATCCACACTCACAGCATGTAGAGAGAGATGTTGGGTGTAAACATCAGCAGAGAGGGAGTAGTTGATGAGACTCCAAGGTTTTGGAAGGTACTGAGCTCTGTGGGAGAGCAGCCATACAGTGAGGAAAAGAACTTCAAGCTGTGAGAAGAGGAGCAGTGGAATAAAGTTTCTCATGCTTTTGTGATACCAGTGGTGAAGCACCATTGTTGCTCAAGGAAGACTTCATTGTGTAGCAGCCTGGAAGAGCTGCAGCGGGTCCTGGTAGATAAACCCGGAAGAACCTGACGATGTCAGGGTAGTGAACTTCCAGATGTGGAAGGGAAGTTCTTATTGACCACATGTAGGGAGTTGGTAGAGTGTTTGGTTGTCATTAGCGTGCATGAAGCAGTGAAAGGTGAGTGATTACCATTTTTGTACCAAGAAGTAATTATACTGAAGTATAGAGTTACGACCGTAGGCTGGATTACCTACAGAGACATGCATATGTGTTCTAGGACTGATAAGGTGATTGATCATTGTTGTTTATCAAGGAATATGTATACCCATATTTATGTTATTGCAGTCATAGGCTGGTTTTCCTTGTATGTATTATATATATAATATATTCTCTTGCTGATAGTGCAATATTATCTTATAAGACTTGACCTACTTGATGAGGTTGATAGTATAAGTGGTGAGTCAGGAGTTAGGATACCACTTGACAAGCAGATGATAGAGTCCTGATGGTATTGGAGTGCAACCTGACTACAATAGTATAGAGTGTTGGAGATATTATACATGTATATGTATTGTCCATGTGCCTTGTCCAGTAAATGTATTTAAATTTGCTGGTGTTTGCCCTTGTCCTAGTGAGGCTTTTCAGAAAATAGGAGAGAGAGAGAGATAGGAAGAACCAAGAACCAAAGCTGTGGACAGGGTAGTACAGAGTAATATCAAAGAAAAGGGGATTGAGGAGATCATACCACATAAGGAGAGAGTGGGGAGTCACGGCGGCTCAAGTAGGTGTGTGCACGTGACAACGAGGCTAGTGTTGGAGCCGTATCCCCTAAACGTGTGACGTTGAGCCCCTCTCCAAGTGCCAGAAGCATCCAGGGGGATCTCCTGGTCAAAGTAAGCACTCTACGGAATTTTGGGTTGGTTGTCCGAAAGGAAGGACCGACAACATCGTAATGGTACTCAGAACAAAAATGCCAAGTAGCACGGGCTATGGTGAGCCCGTAGTGGACTTACCTGGCACAGGAGCGGGGGCTGTGTTTTTTCTCCAACAGATTGAATGTCGTTCCTTATAGGTACGTCTCACGTGGCTGAGCTCCCTCTCACCTAACTAGGTGCTAATAGAACAGCTAGCCGGACACTGACTTCACGTTGGTTCAGAGACTTACAATACCAATGTACTCACTTTAAACCGGTCTCTTCATGTACGCTCCTCCACATTCATTCCACTCTGCAGTACACTGAAGATTGGAATGCACCAAACACGAACAAACAAATACACCAAACCTCCTCAACACGTGGTTACAGCAGAACCACGGAGGATGACCCGGTGCTTGAACACAGGGTGTTGGGAGAGATGAACACAGTATTGTGCCCACGGTGTAGCATGGTAGGAGAGTGTCATGGGAGGTTGGCAACCTTCACCGCTGATGATGGTTCATACCCACCCTCACACGTAACACACCTCACATAACAGGTGTGTTACGAAATGGCGACACGGCGAGATGAGATTCACTGTCCCAAACAGTGAACCGTAATTCCCAGAATTACTAATAAAAACTTTCCACAATCACTGGAGAGCCTTTCCTGCTTCCGCCTCTGCCAGGTATCTCAGACCTGTGAACTGATGACGAACGATGCAGGCTATAATCGCGGATCACTCAAAACAGTCTGTTGCCTCCTGTCGAAATCATGCAGTTGAGACTGTACCTTACTGATCTCATCCATCCCAAATTAATCCAACACTCGCACAAATTGGATTCCGTTTGCAATCTAGCAATAGCAGAAATAAAATGGATGATATTGCCGCATTGGCAGGGATTTGTTGTGGTTGGTCGTCCACACACAAACTCCCTCACCTAGTCAGGACAACATGCGGCCTCAGAATGCCCTGGAGGGCGCCAAGACACTCTCCCCCTCTTGTCTTGACTTGACTAATCACAGCTAAGCGCGGCAAAAGCCGAGGTGCCTGCACGAATCTCAGGCGACCCTCGGTCATGAGGTGCCTGGCTGCCGTCACAGTTCGGTCATGAGGTGCCTGGCTGCCGTCACAGTTCGGTCATGAGGTGCCTGGCTGTCGTCACAGTTCGGTCATGAGGTGCCTGGCTGTCGTCACAGTTCGGTCATGAGGTGCCTGGCTGTCGTCACAGTTCGGTCATGAGGTGCCTGGCTGTCGTCACAGTTCGGTCATGAGGTGCCTGGCTGTCGTCACAGTTCGGTCATGAGGTGCCTGGCTGTCGTCACAGTTCGGTCATGAGGTGCCTGGCTGCCGTCACAGTTCGGTCATGAGGTGCCTGGCTGTCGTCACAGTTCGGGAGGCCTGCTGTTGACTTAAGCGAGGAGCCGTTGGCTTGGCTGACCCCAAGCTCCTTCACCTTCTTCACACTTGCTACACTTCTTACATGTAAAACATGTGAATGTCTGTACCTCTACTCACAGCAGGGCTACGACGGCCATCATATCCTCATTGAAGGTCGGAAAGCCTAGGCTACACATAGACTTTAAACACGAGATGTTTCGTGAAAGATTTACAAAATCTAGGACCCGCGCACCTTGGTGAACTCATGTCCTAGCGTGTGCACTCCAGCACACAACTAGAAGCTAGCGGAAAATCCATTCCCTCACACAGTCACAGGCCTGCAACACAACACAGCCATCAGTACCTCCCATTCACTGCCCTGCAACACAACACAGCCATCAGTACTCACCCCAGAGTGAGTAACATAAGATACTCACCCAGCACCTGATGACGTTGTTACTCGCACCAAGTTACTCACCGAGCGCCTGATGACGTTCTTGTAGATGTTGTTGGCGAACATGGAGGAGGCGATGAGGATGGAGGAGTCCGACGACATCGTGAAGACGGCGTTGACGGCTAGCAGACTCACTGCCGCCACCCACTGTAACATCACACTTCGCTTATTATAATCTCACTAAACACAGTTCATCCTGATATTATTTATAGTATTAATATCAGTAATATTGTTGTACTATAATTACAATTATTACACAGAAATCCCATTTTTGTGATTTATCAATGAGAAAATCCACAGGAGCCTTGATGAGGATTCGAATCTATGCAACGGGTATTCCCAGATGCACGCTCTAACCGTCTACACCACGACATGGTCATAAGAATTGTAATCGGGGGTACTGCTGCACCCTCGAGGCTTTCCGAGGTTTCCACTGAAGCTGAAACAGGGTTTCACACAAATCCCCCCATGCACTCTGGCTCTGTCTTCCAGTAGTTCTACCTCTGATGCGTCTCTTTCTATATTTCAATACTTAGACCCAGTTCATATGAAACCTCCATCCCAAATCAAGGTGGTGTAACTGTGCTCCGAGTCAAGATTCCTAAGTGTTTGTGTTAATATATGTGGCAGGGCACTCATGTGGCGTCCATCACTAGACGTCACCATCATTATGCTCCCCAGGGACTCCCCCGAGGGATGCCGAAGCTTATGATGAATGATCAAGTGTCCAGATGTGTGAGAATATCAAAGTGAGAATAGACAGTATCCCTGAGAAGGAACGGATTCCAGCTATCTTAAAAATTAGTGATGTAGAGGGCACACCACCATTTTGCTTCCTCCCAGAGTTTTTTTTTTTTTTAGTTTTATTCTACTGAGTGAACAGGGAGAGTGCACCAAGTCTAGTGTCATTATTATGAAACATAGGTATGCCTTGTTGGGTATTGAGAGACAGCGTATGTCAACAACTGTCCGTTGGCACCACAATGGCCATTGTGGGTGCCAGCATAAGAAAGTTACAGCAATGTGTATATAGAGAGAACAGTAGAAGAAAGGATGTGGTCGCCAGGTCAAGACCTTTTCCAACTACCGTGTAAACACAGGTCTCCTCCAGTGACGTCACGAGCATCATGCCACCCGAGGGTAGGCCCCGATTGGATTAGGTACTACATGCCTGGTCGCTGATCGGTTCTTTTAAAGAACAAAGGGACAAGAGTGTGTGTAGCCGCCAGGTTAGGCCGCTGCCCGCACTGTCCCACATTCTGAGGTCGTCGCTACACCTGCCGAGATGTGAATTCCATAGCTGTCGGCCAGCAACCAGGAACACCATCTAAACGCGACCTTAAGCTTATCTCGTCATCTACGTTTCGTCTCACGTGTCCGTCTACAGAATCCGGGCTCGTGCGAGATCGAAATAAAAAATATACGAGTGATAATCGAGAGATATAAAGTGTATCTCCACACAATATCCAGCAGAGTGCAACAGACTGCCCCGGGATCATCCTTATTTATCTCCACCATCTGTCATCATCCATTAGCCTAAAGCTACGTGTGTGGAGAATAGGTAGGTGTTTAGCAATTGTTTTCCAGTGAACCGTGAATTCTTCCGAGTGAGGTTAGTACATTACAGCCCGTGCTGGGAGAATGGTTTTTCCTGCCATCACCATGCCTGTTAACCCCGTGTGCCCCTGGAAATGGAAGAGGGGTTAAGAAAGAGAGGGAAGGAAAATGGGAAGAATCAGATACCATATTAGTCATGCGGGGTCAACCTTGACCCACATGACTAAAGAATAATAAAACTGCAATTAACTGAAGAGAACTCCACCTAATAACAGTGCCAAGACAATACTCAGCACTGTAAACCCAAAAAATTACAAAACCTATCAGTATCCTTTCTCGAAGAACTCGACCTGCTTGAGCAATCTCATGAGTTGAACGTGTGCATATACGATAGACTCAAATATAAGAGAAGACAGTGAAGAAGTTCTGAATGTTACCTAAAGAAATGAGACACACACACACATATATCTAGGCAATTAATAGGATAGCAGGAAATTAATTAGATCAAATCAACACTGATGGCTCTGCTAACCCAACTAATGGCAGGGCTGGAACAGTGTACTCTGAAATCAGAGATAACTGATTTCAAAACTAAAATGAGGAAAATTACTGATTGAGATCCACACTTCCTCAACACAAGCAGTGCACCCTGCCGTTATTATGGCATTAAGGTATCTGGAATGAAACAAAAAGAGCAATGATCTGCACTGACTCTAGAGAAGCAGTGCAAACTCTCCTAAAAAGTCAGACTGAAAACTTGTGGACAGTGGCTGAAATCAAGAAAGCAGTGAAAGTCTTATAGCCAAGAAAAGATGATGACTATCTTTAATGCGGCTGTTGTATCCCGCGTGACTCAGGACCTGGAAAGTAGAGTTGGAAATCCTACTAGATGATATACTCAGCCCGAGAACCAAAGGAAGGTAACCACCAAAGACACTCTGCAAGCTGAACTGATCGCGGAAAGAGGGAAGACCCGAGGTAGATACAAGAGCACTACACAGACCCCTAGAGCTCAGAGCGGCAGCAAAGAGCCACCGTGATAACAAGGAGGTGGTAGTAAGGAAAGACGACAAGTCACCAATATACGTCATCATAAAAAAGAGACGATTATTTTGCAAAAATGAACCTCATCCTCTCTGACCAAACATAATTCCTGAGGGTCATTAGATTTTCGCACTTATCTTTGGCTTTCCTATAACGATCCTTTCTCTCTCACAGAACTCCAGTCTGCCCTGTCCCTCTGTGGGTCTATTGCGGCAGGCTTGGATGATACTCATTATGAGATGCTTTTCCATCTCTCTCCACGCACGTTTCAGTATTTACTTAATGTTTATAACCGTGTCTGAGAGTCGTTGTCAGTCCCTGAGGACCAGCTTGAGGCAGTTGTTCATTATATCTAGAAACCAGGTTTTCTAGGGTAATCTCCTAAAGACTTCCGCCCCATTGCTCTCACAAGTTGCGTCTGCAAACTCTTTGAACGTATGGTTAATGTCAGTCTGATGTGGTTCTTGGAACACTATCACCACCTCCTCCCTTCTCAAAGTGGCTTTTACAAGTGTCGCAGCATAAATGATGTCTCGGTGAACTTGGAGGTCTATATTCTTACTGTCTTTGTTGCGAAGACCTCATGATTGCTGATCTTTTTGACCCAGAAAAGGCATATGACACCACCTGGCGATTCCATATTCTGTCCTAACTCCGTTCTTTTGGCTTTCATGATAATCTCCCTCTCTTCCTCCAGAGCTTCCTTTCTAATTGTTCCTTTAGAATGAGCTTGGTACCACTCTCTGTGCCTCTTTTCGGCAATACGAAGGTGTATCCCACGGTAGTGTTCTGAGCACTACTCTGTTCCTGGTTGCCCTCAATGGTCTTCTCTCCTCCCTTCCCTCTTGAATTTCCTCAGCTGTCTATGTTGACGATCTCTGCTATACAGGTGATGACTCTCCTTTCCTCTAATGGCGGCTTCAACTTGCGATTGATGTCGTGTCGTCCTGGGCCACCAATCATGGCTTCAAGTTCTCTCCGGCTAAGACGTGTTATGAACATTACTCTGAAGCCAATCGTCATTCGACCCCCTCTGTCGCTATATGATAATCCTCTTTCGTATAAGGATTCTGCTAAACTTCTGGGGTTAATCTTTTCTAACTTAAGTTGGACCTTAACTTACTTAAGGTCTTGTCCCATACTTACTGGGGAGCTGATTGGCGCACGTTCCTCTCTTTACATTCCTCTCTCGTGCTGTCTAAACTCGATTATGGTTGTCCTGCTTACTCGTCTGCCTCTCCCTCATCTCTTCGCTGGCTTGATGCTCTGCACCATACTGGGCTACACCTCGGCTCTGGTGCCTTTTGTTCAACTCCTACTATCAGCCTGTATGTTGACACCGGCATTTTGTCTCTGCAGGATCGCCGTGATCGTTACTGTCTTCACTAATTTGCGCGGTTCCTACAACACCCAGTCTCTCACTTATACTATACTACGATCATTACTCCTCCTATAGGCTATGTTCCCTTTCACCACCTTTCCCTTTCTGTACGATTGTCTCACTTGCAAGGTTCTCTCTTGGGTTGTGTTACCAATACTTCTCCTCATGTCGTTCCCTCTTTGCCTCCATGGAGGGTCCCTTTTCCTAAGTTTTGTAGAACCTTCACCCGCATGACTAAGGTTTTTACCCCTCCTACAGATCTGAAACGCTTTTTCCTTGTTCACTTTTCTTGACACTACCGCTTGATCTCCGTCATGATGGGTCTAAGTCTGCTGACGGTATAGGCTACTCCATTGTGTTTCCTGACCACACCTCTATGTGTCTCCTGCCCCCGTAGACTAGCATCTTCACGGCTGAACTTTATGCCATTTTGTATGCTCTTTGTCAACTGCTTTCTCTCCGTCAATCTTCCTGTTGTTGGCGTTGACTCTCGCAGTGCTCTCATGATTTTGGAGTCCATTAATCCTGTCCATCCTGTGGTCGTCGAAACTCAATATTGGCTGTTTCGCATCACCAGCAGGTTTATGACAGTGGAGTTTTGCTAGGTTCCCACCCAGCCATATTGGTGCATGCTCTTGAATGAACTTGCAGACGCTACCCAGTTATTCATTCCTCCATCCTTGCCCGTTAGCAGGATCGCTGGTCTTCTGTTACTGGTAACAAACTGTGTGCTCTTAAGGGTAGCATGTCCCCGTGGCCTTCCTCCTACCACTGTAACCGGCGGTGGGAAACGGTTCTGGCGAGCTTACATATTGGTCATACACGTTTAACTCACGGGAACTTAATGGAGCACCGCCCTGCTCCTTCGAGGACGAGCGTGTGTCTTGCTTCCCGACCGTCCTTCGTAGTCACTTGTCACTCGATAGAATTGTTGGTGAATCGGATGACTTTGATGTTGTTCGCCTTATGCGGTTTTGTTCTCGTATTATCATCCTTAGTGATCAGTTGAGCCATTTGAGTATCTCGCACATTTGACGGTGCTACATAGCATCCCCGGCTTGGTGCATTTTCTGTTGATAATTATTTACTTGTGCCACCTATGTTCAACTACACCCCAGCACTACACTTCAACCTGTCTCTTGACACGGAGGTCAGCAGAGCAACACAGAAGGTCAACACAACACCACAACAACACTGAAGGTCAACACCGCAACAACACTGAAGGTCAACAACACTGAAGGTCAACACCACAACTCAACAACACTGAAGGTCAACACCACACCACAACTTAACAATGAAGATCAACAGAACACCACAACAACACTGAAGGTCAACACAACACAACAACACTGAAGGTCAACACCACACCACAACAACACTGAAGGTCAACACCACACCACAACAACACTGAAGGTCAACACCACACCACAACAACACTGAAGGTAAACACAACAACACTGAAGATCAACACAACAACACTGAAGGTCAACACCACAACAACACTGAAGGTCAACACCACATTACAACCACACTGAAGGTCAACACCACTGAAGGTCAACACCACAACAACACTGAAGGTCAACACCACTGAAGGTCAACACCACAACAACACTGAAGGTCAACACCACACCAACACTGAAGGTCAACACCACACCAACACTGAAGGTCAACACAACACCACAACAACACTGAAGGTCAACCACACTGAAGGTCAACACCACAACCACACTGAAGGTCAACACCACAACCACACTGAAGGTCAACACCACCACAACAATGAAGGTCAACACCACACCAACACTGAAGGTCAACACCACAACAACACTGAAGGTCAACACCACACCAACACTGAAGGTCAACACCACAACAACACTGAAAGACACCACCACACCACAACAACACTGAAGGTCAACACCACAACAACACTGAAGGTCAACACCACAACACAACAACACTGAAGGTCAACACCACAACACAACAACACTAAAAGTCAGCACCACACCATAACAACACTGAAGCTCAACACCACACCACAACAACACTGAAGGTCAATACCACACCACTACAAAACACTGAAGGTCAGCACCACAACAACACAAAGTCAGCACCAAACCACAACAACACAGAAGGTCAACACAACAACACTGAAGGTCAACACCACAACAACACTGAAGGTCAACACCACATTACAACCACACTGAAGGTCAACACCACTGAAGGTCAACACCACACCAACACTGAAGGTCAACACAACACCACAACAACACTGAAGGTCAACACCACTGAAGGTCAACACCACAACCACAATGAAGGTCAACACCACAACCACACTGAAGGTCAACACCACCACAACAATGAAGGTCAACACCACACCAACACTGAAGGTCAACACCACAACAACACTGAAGGTCAACACCACACCAACACTGAAGGTCAACACCACAACAACACTGAAAGACACCACCACACCACAACAACACTGAAGGTCAACACCACAACAACACTGAAGGTCAACACCACAACACAACAACACTGAAGGTCAACACCACAACACAACAACACTAAAAGTCAGCACCACACCACAACAACACTGAAGCTCAACACCACACCACAACAACACTGAAGGTCAATACCACACCACTACAAAACACTGAAGGTCAGCACCACAACAACACTGAAAGTCAGCACCACACCACAACAACACTGAAGGTCAACACCACAACAACACTGAAGGTCAACACCACAACAACACTGAAGCTCAACACCACACCACAACAACACTGAAGGTCAATACCACACCACTACAAAACACTGAAGGTCAGCACCACAACAACACTGAAAGTCAGCACCACACCACAACAACACTGAAGGTCAACACCACAACAACACTGAAGGTCAACACCACAACAACACTGAAGGTCAACACCACATTACAACCACACTGAAGGTCAACACCACAACAACACTGAAGGTCAACACCACACCAACACTGAAGGTCAACACCACACCAACACTGAAGGTCAACACGACAACCACACTGAAGGTCAACACCACTGAAGGTCAACACCACAACCACACTGAAGGTCAACACCACAACCACACTGAAGGTCAACACCACCACAACAACACTGAAGGTCAACACCACACCAACACTGAAGGTCAACACCACAACAACACTGAAGGTCAACACCACACCAACACTGAAGGTCAACACGACAACCACATTGAAGGTCAACACCACTGAAGGTCAACACCACAATGAACAAGGTCAACACCACAACCACACTGAAGGTCAACACCACCACAACAGCACTGAAGGTCAACACCACACCAACACTGAAGGTCAACACCACAACAACACTGAAGGTCAACACCTCACCAACACTGAAGGTCAACACCATAACAACACTGAAGGACACCACCACACCACAACAACACTGAAGGTCAACACCACAACAACACTGAAGGTCAACACCACAACAACACTGAAGGTCAACACCACAACAACACTGAAGGTCAACACCACAACAACACTGAAGGTCAACACCACAACACAACAACACTGAAGGTCAACACCACAACACAACAACACTGAAGGTCAATACCACAGCACAACAATATTGAAGGTCAACACACACAACATAACAACAGCTGAAGGTCAACACCACAACACAACAACACTGAAGGTCAACACAACACCACAACAACACTGAAGGTCACCACAACACCACAATAACACTGAAGGTCAACACCACAACAAAACAACACTGAAGGACAACACCACAACAACACTGAAGGGCAACACCACAACAACACTGAAGGTCAACACAACACCACAACAACACTGAAGGACACCACCACACCACAACATCACTGAAGGTCAACACCACACCACAACAACACTGAAGGTCAACACCACAACAACACTGAAGGACACCACCACACCACAACAACACTGAAGGCAACACCACACCACAACAACACTGAAGGACACCACCACAACACAACAACAGCTGACGGCACCAACACCACAACAACAGCTGACGGCACCAACACCACAACAACAGCTGAAGGCACCAACAACACCACAACAACAGCTGACGGCACCAACACCACAACAACAGCTGACGGCACACAACACCACACAACAACAGCTGACGGCACCAACACCACAACAACAGCTGACGGCACCAACACAACACAACAACAGCTGACGGCACCAACACCACAACAACAACAACAGCTGACGGCACCAACACCACAACAACAGCTGACGGCACCAACACCACAACAACAGCTGACGGCACAACAACATTGAACAACAACACTGACGGCACAACACCACAACAACACAGCTGACGGCACCAACACCACACAACAACAGCTGACGGCACCAACACCACAACAACAGCTGACGGCACAACACCACACAACAACAACAACAGATGACGGCACCAACAACAACAACAGCTGACGGCACCAACACCACAACAACAACAGCTGACGGCACCAACACCACAACAACAACACCACAAACAGCTGACAACACCAACACAACACACGGTCAACACAACAACAGCTGACGGCACCAACACCACACAACAACAACAGCTGACGGCACAACACAAACACCAACACAACAACAGCTGACGGCACCAACACACACAACAACAACTGACGGCACAACACCACACCACAACAACAGCTGACGGCACAACACAACACCACAACAACAGCTGACGGCACCAACACCACAACAACAGCTGACGGCACCACACCACAACAACAGCTGACGGCACAAACCACACAACAACAGCTGACGGCACCAACACCACACAACAACAACAGCTGACGGCACCACACAACACAACAACAACAGCTGACGGCACCAACACCACAACAACAACAACAGCTGACGGCACCAACACACACAACACAACAACAGCTGACGGCACCAACACCACAACACAACAACACTGACGGCACCAACACACCACAACAACAGCTGACGGCACCAACACCACACAACAACAAGCTGACGGCACCAACACCACAACAACAGCTGACGGCACCAACACCAACAACACAACAACAGCTGACGGCACCAACACCACACAACAACAAACACTGACGGCACCAACACCACAACCACAACAACAGCTGACGGCACCAACACACACAACACAACAACAGCTGACGGCACCAACACACACAACAACAACAACAGCTGACGGCACCACAACAACACAGCTGACGGCACCAACAACAACAACAACAACAGCTGACGGCACCACCAACACCACAACAACAGCTGACGGCACCAACACCACAACAACAGCTGACGGCACCAACACCACAACAACAGCTGACGGCACCAACACCACAACAACAGCTGACGGCACCAACACCACAACAACAGCTGACGGCACCAACACCACAAACAACAGCTGACGGCACAACAACACCACACTGACAACAGCTGACCACACAACACTGACACAACACAACAACAGCTGACGGCACCAACACCACAACAACACTGACGGCACAACACCACAACAACACTGACAACACCACAACAACAGCTGACGGCACCAACACCACAACAACAGCTGACGGCACCAACACCACAACAACAGCTGACGGCACCAACAACACCACAACAACAGCTGACGGCACCAACAACCACAACAACAGCTGACGGCACCAACACCACAACAACAGCTGACGGCACCAACACCACAACAACAACTGAACAACACCACAACAACAGCTGACGGCACCAACACCACAACAACAGCAACACCACAACCACACCAGCACAACAACAGCTGACGGCACCAACACCACAACAACAGCTGACGGCAACAACACCACAACAACAGCTGACGGCACCAACACCACACCAACAACAACAACAGCTGACGGCACCAACACCACAACAACAGCTGACGGCACCAACACCACAACAACAGCTGACGGCACCAACACACACAACAACAACAACAGCTGACGGCACCAACACCACACACAAGCTGACGGCACCAACACCACAACAACAGCTGACGGCACCAACACCACAACAACAGCTGACGGCACGGCACCACACCAACACAACAACAACAGCTGACGGCACCAAACACAACACAACAACAGCTGACGGCACCAACACCACAACAACACTGACGGCTGACACACCAACACCACAACAACAGCTGACGGCACCTGACGGCACAACAACACTGACGGCACCAACACCACAACAACAGCTGACGGCACCAACACCAACACCACAACAACAGCTGACGGCACCAACACCACACAACAACAACAGCTGACGGCACCAACACACAACACTGACGGCACCAACACCAACAACAACAACAGCTGACGGCACCAAACACAACAACAACAACAGCTGACGGCACCAACACCACAACAACAGCTGACGGCACCAACACCACAACACAACAACAGCTGACGGCACCACCAACACCACAACAACAGCTGACGGCACCAACACACAACAACAACAACAGCTGACGGCACCAACACCACACCACAACAACAGCTGACGGCACAACACAACACAGCTGACGGCAACAACACAACAACAGCTGACGGCACCAACACCACAACAACAGCTGACGGCACCAACACAACACAACAACAACAGCTGACGGCACCAACACCACAACAACAACAGCTGACGGCAACAACACCACAACAACACTGAACACCAACACCACAACAACAACAACTGCTGACGGCACCAACACCACAACAACAGCTGACGGCACCAACACCCACAACAACTGACGGCACCAACACCACAACAACAGCTGACGGCACCAACACCACAACAACAACAACAACAGCTGACGGCACCAACACCACAACAACAACAACAGCTGACGGCACCAACACCACAACAACAGCTGACGGCACCACAACACAACAACAACAACAGCTGACGGCACCAACACCACACAACAACAGCTGACGACACCAACAACACCACAACAACAGCTGACGGCACCACACACAACACAACAACAGCTGACGGCACCAACACCACAACAACAGCTGACGGCACCAACACCACAACAACACTGAACAACAACACAACAGCTGACGGCACCAACACCACACAACAACAGCTGACGGCACCAACACCACAACAACAACAACAGCTGACGGCACAACACCAACAACACAACAACAGCTGACGGCACCAACACACCACAACAACAGCTGACGGCACCAACACCACAACAACAACAACAGCTGACGGCACCAACACAACACAACAACAGCTGACGGCACCAACACACCACAACAACAGCTGACGGCACCAACACACACAACAACTGCTGACGGCACCAACACCACAACAACAGCTGACGGCACCAACACCACAACAACAGCTGACGGCACCAACACCACAACAACTGCTGACGGCACCAACACCACAACAACAACAACTGCTGACGGCACCAACACCACAACAACAGCTGACGGCACCAACACCACAACAACAACAACAGCTGACGGCACCAACACCACAACAACAGCTGACGGCACCAACACCACAACAACAGCTGACGGCACCAACACCACAACAACAACAACAGCTGACGGCACCAACACCACAACAACAGCTGACGGCACCAACACCACAACAACAACAGCTGACGGCACCAACACCACAACAGCTGACGGCACCAACACCAACAACAACAACAGCTGACGGCACCACACACAACAACAACAACAGCTGACGGCACCACACACCACAACAACAGCTGACGGCACCAACACCACAACAACAACAGCTGACGGCACCAACACACACAACAACAGCTGACGGCACCAACACAACAACAGCTGACGGCACCAACACACAACACAACAACAGCTGACGGCACCAACACCACAACAACAGCTGACGGCACCAACACCAACACCACAACAACAGCTGACGGCACCAACACCACAACACAACAACACAGCTGACGGCACCAACACCACAACAACAACAACAACAACAACGGCACGGCACACCACAACAACTGCTGACAACAACAACGGCACCAACACCTGACGGCACCACACACACAACAACAACACTGACGGCACAACAACAACAACAGCTGACGGCACCAACACCACAACAACAACAACAGCTGACGGCACCAACACCACAACAACAACAACAACAACAGCTGACGGCACCAACACCACAACAACAGCTGACGGCACCAACACCACAACAACCACTGACGGTCACAACACCACAACAGCTGACGGCACCAACACCACAACAACAGCTGACGGCACCAACACCACAACAACAGCTGACGGCACCAACACCACAACAACTGCTGACGGCACCAACACCACAACAACAGCTGACGGCACCAACACCACAACAACAACAACAGCTGACGGCACCAACACCACAACAACAACAACAGCTGACGGCACCAACACACAACACAACAACAGCTGACGGCACCAACACACACAACAACAACAACAGCTGACGGCACCAACACCACAACAACAGCTGACGGCACAACACCACAACAACAGCTGACGGCACCACACAACAACAAGCTGACACACACAACAGCTGACGGCACCAACACCACAACAACAACAGCTGACGGCACCAACACCACAACAACAACAACTGCTGACGGCACCAACACCAACAACAACAGCTGACGGCACCACACCACAACAACAACAACAACAGCTGACGGCACCAACACCACAACAACAACAACAACAGCTGACGGCACCAACACAACAACAACAACAACAACAGCTGACGGCACCAACACAACAACAACAACAGCTGACGGCACAACAACACCACAACAACAGCTGACGGCACCAACACCACAACACAACAACAAACTGACGGCACCAACACCACAACAACAGCTGACGGCACCAACACCAAACAACAACAACAGCTGACGGCACCAACACAACACAACAACAGCTGACGGCACCAACACCACAACAACTGACGGCAACAACAGCTGACGGCACCAACACCACAACAACAACAGCTGACGGCACCAACACCACAACAACAACAACAGCTGACGGCACCAACACCACAACAACAACAACAGCTGACGGCACCAACACCACAACAACAACAACAGCTGACGGCACCACAACAACAGCTGACGGCACCAACACCAACAACACAACAACAGCTGACGGCACCAACACAACACAACAACAACTGACAGCTGACCAACACCACCACAACAACAGCTGACGGCACCAACACCACAACAACAGCTGACAACAACAGCTGACAACACCACACACGGCCAAACAACAACAACAGCTGACGGCACCAACACCACAACAACAACAACAACAACAGCTGACGGCACCAACACCACAACAACAACAGCTGACGGCACCAACACCACAACAACAACAACAGCTGACGGCACCAACACCACAACAACAACAACAACAGCTGACGGCACCAACACCACAACAACAGCTGACGGCACCAACACACAACAACAACAACAACAGCTGACGGCACCAACACCAAACAACAACAACAGCTGACGGCACCAACACCACAACAAACAACAACAACAGCTGACGGCACCAACACAACAACAGCACCAACACCACAACAACAGCTGACGGCACCAACACCACAACAACAACAACAGCTGACGGCACCAACACCACAACAACAGCTGACGGCACCAACACCACAACAACAACAACAGCTGACGGCACCAACACCACAACAACAGCTGACGGCACCAACACCACAACAACAGCTGACGGCACCAACACCACAACAACAACAACAGCTGACGGCACCAACACCACAACAACAGCTGACGGCACCAACACCACAACAACAACAACAACAGCACCAACACCAACACAACAACAACAGCTGACGGCACCAACACCCACAACAACAACAACAGCTGACGGCACCAACACCACACAACAACAACAACAGCTGACGGCACCAACACACACAACAACAACAACAGCTGACGGCACCAACACCACACAACACAACAACAGCTGACGGCACCAACACCACAACAACAGCTGACGGCACCAACCACACAACACAACAACAGCTGACGGCACCAACACCACCACAACAACAACAACAACAGCTGACGGCACCAACACCACAACAACAGCTGACGGCACCAACAACACAACAACAACAACAGCTGACGGCACCAACACCACAACAACAACTGACGGCTGACAACACAACAACAACAACAGCTGACGGCACCACAACACAACAACAGCTGACGGCACCAACACCACACCACAACAACAGCTGACGGCACCAACACCACAACAACAGCTGACGGCACCAACACCACAACACAACAACAACAGCTGACGGCACCAACACCACAACAACACTGACGGCACCAACACCACAACAACAGCTGACGGCACACAACAACAACAACAAGCTGACGGCACCAACACACAACAACAACAACAGCTGACGGCACCAACACAACAACAACAACTGCTGACGGCACCAACACTGACACAACAACAACAACAGCTGACGGCACCAACACCACACAACAACAACGGCACAACAACACAACAACAACAGCTGACGGCACCACCACAACAACAACAACAGCTGACGGCACCAACACCACAACAACAGCTGACGGCACCAACACCACAACAACAACAACAGCTGACGGCACCAACACCACAACAACAACAACAGCTGACGGCACCAACACCACAACAACAGCTGACGGCACCAACACCACAACAACAACAACAGCTGACGGCACCAACACCACAACAACAACAGCTGACGGCACCAACACCACAACAACAACAACAACAGCTGACGGCACCAACACCACAACAACAACAACAGCTGACGGCACCAACACCCAACAACACAACAACAACAACAGCTGACGGCACCAACACCACAACAACAGCTGACGGCACCAACACAACACAACAACAACAGCTGACGGCACCCAACAACAACACTGACGGCACCAACAACAACAACAGCTGACGGCACCAACACACAACAGCACAACACAACAGCTGACGGCACCAACAGCTGACGGCACAACAACAACAACAGCTGACGGCACCAACACCACAACAACAACAACAGCTGACGGCACCAACACACACAACAACAGCTGACGGCACCAACACCACAACAACAGCTGACGGCACCAAACACAACACACTGCTGACGGCACCAACAACAACAACAGCTGACGGCACCAACACCACAACACAACAACAACAGCTGACGGCACCAACACACAACACAACAACAGCTGACAACACCACAACAACAGCTGACGGCACCAACACCACAACAACAACAACAGCTGACGGCACCAACAACAACAGCTGACAACAACAACAGCTGACGGCACCAACACCACAACAACAACAACAACAGCTGACGGCACACAACAACACTGAACCAAACAACAACAGCTGACGGCACCAACACCACAACAACAACAACAGCTGACGGCACCAACACCACAACAACACCACCAACACCACAACAACAGCTGACGGCACCAACACCACAACAACTGCACCACCAACACCACAACAACAGCTGACGGCACCAACACCACAACAACTGCTGAACAACAACACCTGACGGCACCAACAGCACACAACACCACAACAACAACAGCTGACGGCACCACACCACAACAACAACAACAGCTGACGGCACCAACACACAACAACAACAACAACAACAGCTGACGGCACCAACACACAACAACAACAACAGCTGACGGCACCAACACACAACAACAACAACAGCTGACGGCACCAACAACACAACAACAACAACAGCTGACGGCACCAACACACAACAAACACAACAACAACAGCTGACGGCACCAACACAACAACAACAACAGCTGACGGCACCAACACCAACACAACAACAACAACAGCTGACGGCACCAACACCACAACAACAGCTGACGGCACAACAACAACACAACAACAACAGCTGACGGCACCAACACAACACAACAACAACAACAGCTGACGGCACCAACACCACAACAACAACAACAGCTGACGGCACCAACACCACAACAACACAACTGCTGACACCACCAACACACACAACAACAGCTGACGGCACCAACACCACAACAACAGCTGACGGCACCACACCACACAACAACAACAACAGCTGACGGCACCAACACACACAACAACAGCTGACGGCACCAACACCCACAACAACAACAACAGCTGACGGCACCAACACAACAACAACAACTGCAACAACAACAACAGCTGACGGCACCAACACACACAACAACAACAGCTGACGGCACCAACACAACAACAACAGCTGACGGCACCAACACCACACCAACACCACAACAACACAACAACAGCTGACGGCACCAACACCACAACAACAACAGCTGACGGCACCAACACCACAACAACAAGCTGACGGCACCAACACACACAACACTGACGGCACAACAACAACAGCTGCACCAACACCACAACAACTGAACAACACCAACAAGCTGACGGCACCAACACCACAACAACAACAACAGCTGACGGCACCAACACCACAACAACAACAACAGCTGACGGCACCAACACCACAACAACAGCTGACGGCACCAACATCACAACAACAACAGCTGACGGCACCAACACAACAACAACAACAGCTGACGGCACCAACACCACATCAACAACAACAACAGCTGACGGTACCAACACAACAACAACAACAGCTGACGGCACCAACACAACAACAACAACAGCTGACGGCACCAACACCACACAACAACAACTGACACACCAACACCACAACAACAGCTGACGGCACCAACACCACACAACAACAGCTGACGGCACCAACACCACAACAACAGCTGACGGCACCAACACAACAACAACAACAGCTGACGGCACCAACACACAACAACAACAACAGCTGACGGCACCAACACACACAACAACAACAGCTGACGGCACCAACAACACAACAACAACAGCTGACGGCACCAACACCACAACAACAGCTGACGGCACAACACCAACAACAACAACAGCTGACGGCACCAACTGACGGCACCAACACCACAACAACAACAGCTGACGGCACCAACAACAACACAACAACAACAACAGCTGACGGCACCAACACCACAACAACAACAACAGCTGACGGCACCAACACACCACAACAACAACAACAGCTGACGGCACCAACACCACACAACAACAACAACAGCTGACGGCACCAACACAACAACAACAACAACAGCTGACGGCACCAACACCACAACAACAACAACAGCTGACGGCACCAACACCACAACAACAAAAACAACAACAGCTGACGGCACCAACACAACAACAACAACAACAACAGCTGACAACACCAACACCAACAACAACAACAACAGCTGACGGCACCAACACAACACAACAACAACAGCTGACGGCACCAACACAACAACAACAACAACAGCTGACGGCACCAACACCACAACAACAACAACAGCTGACGGCACCAACAACACAACAACAACAACAGCTGACGGCACCAACACCACACAACAACAACAACAGCTGACGGCACCAACACCACAACAACAACACCAACACAACAACAACAGCTGACGGCACCAACACCACACAACACTGACGGCACCAACAACAACAGCTGACGGCACCAACACCACAACAACAACAACAGCTGACGGCACCAACACACACAACAACAACAACAGCTGACGGCACCAACACCACAACACACAACAACAACAACAACAACAACAGCTGACGGCACCAACACCACAACAACAACAACAACAACAGCTGACAACACCACAACACCAACACACAACAACAACAACAACAGCTGACGGCACCACACACAACAACAACAACAACAGCTGACGGCACCAACAACACAACAACAACAACAGCTGACGGCACCAACACACACAACAACAACAACAGCTGACGGCACCAACACACAACAACAACAACAGCTGACGGCACCAACAACACAACAACAACAACAGCTGACGGCACCAACAACAGCTGACGGCAACAACACCACAACAACAACAACAGCTGACGGCACCAACACCAACAACGGCACCAACACCACAACAACTGCTGACGGCACCAACACCACAACAACAGCTGACGGCACCAACACCACAACAACAACAACAGCTGACGGCACCAACACCACAACAACAACAACAGCTGACGGCACCAACACCACAACAACAACAACAACAGCTGACGGCACCAACACCACAACAACCAACACCACACAACAACAACAACAGCTGACGGCACCACACACACAACAACAACAACAGCTGACGGCACCAACAACACAACAACAACAACAGCTGACGGCACCAACACCACAACAACAACAACAGCTGACGGCACCAACACAACAACAACAACAACAACAGCTGACGGCACCAACACCACAACAACAACAACAACAGCTGACGGCACCAACACCACAACAACAACAACAACAGCTGACGGCACCAACACCACAACAACAACAACAGCTGACGGCACCAACACCACAACAACAACAACAACAGCTGACGGCACCAACACCACAACAACAACAACAGCTGACGGCACCAACACCACAACAACAACAGCTGACGGCACCAACACCACAACAACAACAACAACAGCTGACGGCACAAACACAACAACAAAAACAACAACAGCTGACGGCACCAACACCACAACAACAACAACAACAGCTGACGGCACCAACACCACAACAACAACAACAGCTGACGGCACCAACACCACAACAACAACAACAGCTGACGGCACCAACACCAACACAACAACAACAGCTGACGGCACCAACACCACAACAACAACAACAGCTGACGGCACCAACACCACAACAACAACAACAGCTGACGGCACCAACACCACAACAACAACAACAACAACAACAGCTGACGGCACCAACACAACAACAACAACAACAGCTGACGGCACCAACACCACAACAACAACAGCTGACGGCACCAACACCACAACAACAACAACAGCTGACGGCACCAACACACAACAACAACAACTGACAGCTGACAACACCAACACCACAACAACAACAGCTGACGGCACCAACACCACAACAACAACAACAACAGCTGACGGCACCAACACCACAACAACAACAACAACAGCTGACGGCACCAACACCACAACAACAACAACAGCTGACGGCACCAACACCACAACAACAACAACAGCTGACGGCACCAACACCACAACAACAACAACAACAGCTGACGGCACCAACACCACAACAACAACAACAACAACAGCTGACGGCACCAACACCACAACAACAACAACAACAGCTGACGGCACCAACACCACAACAACAACAGCTGACGGCACCAACACACAACAACACTGACGGCACCAACAACACAACAACAACAGCTGACGGCACACAACACAACAACAACAGCTGACGGCACCAACACACACAACAACAACAACAGCTGACGGCACCAACAACAACACTGAACAACAACAGCTGACGGCACCAACACCACACAACAACAACAACAGCTGACGGCACCAACACACTGACGGCACCAACAACAACAACAGCTGACGGCACCAACACCACAACAACAACAACAGCTGACGGCACCAACACCAACACCACAACAACAACAACAGCTGACGGCACCAACACACAACACAACAACAGCTGACGGCACCAACACCACAACAACAACAACAACAGCTGACGGCACCAACACCACACACACAACAACAGCTGACGGCACCAACACCACACAACAACAACAACAGCTGACGGCACCAACACACAACAACAACAACAACAGCTGACGGCACCACACACCACAACAACAACAACAGCTGACGGCACCAACACCAACAACACAACAACAACAGCTGACGGCACCAACACCACAACAACAACAACAACAGCTGACGGCACCAACACACACACAACAACACACGGCACCAACAACAACAACACGGCTGACAACACCAACACAACACAGCTGACGGCACCAACAACAACAACAGCTGACGGCACCAACACCACAACAACAACAACAGCTGACGGCACCAACACCACAACAACAACAACAGCTGACGGCACCAACACACCACAACAACAACAACAGCTGACGGCACACAACACAACAACAACACCACAACAACAGCTGACGGCACCAACACCACAACACAACAACAACAACAGCTGACGGCACCAACACCACACAACACAACAACAGCTGACGGCACCAACACCACACAACAACACACCACAACAACAACAAACAGCTGACGGCACCAACACCACAACAACAACAACAGCTGACGGCACCAACACCACAACAACAGCTGACGGCACCAACACCACAACACAACAACAGCTGACGGCACCAACACCACAACACAACAACAGCTGACGGCACCAACACAACAACACACCACAACAACAACAACAGCTGACGGCACCAACACAACACAACAACAGCTGACGGCACCAACACCACAACAACAACAACAGCTGACGGCACCAACACAACAACAACAACAACAGCTGACGGCACCAACACACACACAACAACAACAACAGCTGACGGCACCAACACCACAACAACAACAACAACAGCTGACGGCACCAACACCACAACAACAACAACAACAGCTGACGGCACCAACACCACAACAACAACAACAACAGCTGACGGCACCAACACACACAACAACAACAGCTGACACACACCACAACAACAACAACAGCTGACGGCACCAACAACACAACAACAGCTGACAACAACAACAACAGCTGACGGCACCAACACCACAACAACAACAACAACAGCTGACGGCACCAACACCACAACAACAACAACAGCTGACGGCACCAACACACACAACAACAACAACAACAGCTGACGGCACCAACACACAACAACAACAACAGCTGACGGCACCAACACCACAACAACAACAACAGATGACGGCACCAACAACAACAACAGCTGACGGCACCAACATCACAACAACAACAGCTGACGGCACCAACACCACAACAACAACAACAGCTGACGGCACCAACACCACAACAACAACAACAACAGCTGACGGCACCAACACCACACAACAACAACTGCTGACGGCACCACACACAACAACACTGACGGCACCAACACCACAACAACAACAGCTGACGGTCAACACAACAACACTGACAACAACAACAACAAGCTGACGGCACCAACACCACACACAACAACAACAAGCTGACGGCACCAACACCACACCACAACAACAGCTGACGGCACCAACACCAACACCACAACAACACTGACGGCACCAACACCACACCACAACAGCTGACGGCACCAACACCACAACAACAACAACAACAGCTGACGGTACCAACACCACAACACAACAACAACTGAACAACACCAACACCACAACAACACTGACGGCACCAACACCACAACAACAACAACAGCTGACGGCACCAACACCACACAACAACAACAACAGCTGACGGCACCAACACCACACAACAACAACACTGACGGCAACACAACACCAGGTCAACACAACAACAACAACAGCTGACGGCACCAACAACACAACAACAACAACAACTGCTGAGGCACCAACACACCACAACAACAGCTGACGGTACCAACACCAACACCACAACAACAGCTGAACACCACACTGACAACAACAACAACAGCTGACGGCACCAACACCACAACACAACAACAACACTGACGGCACCAACACCACACAACAACAACACTGACGGTCAACACCACCACACAACAACACTGAAGGTCAACACACACAACAACAACAGCTGACGGTCAACACCACACAACAACACTGAACAACACACACAACAACAGCTGACGGCACCAACACCACAACAACAACAACAACAGCTGACGGCACCAACACCACAACAACAACACTGACGGTCACCACAACACAACAACACTGAACAACAACAACAACAGCTGACGGTCAACACCAACAACACTGAACAACACCACACAACAACAGCTGACGGCACCAACACCACAACAACACTGAACAACAGCTGACAACACCAACACTGAACACACAACAACACTGACGGTCAACACAACAACAACACTGAACAACACAACACAACAACAGCTGACGGTACCAACAACAACACTGAAGGTCACAACAACAACAACAGCTGACGGCACCAACACCACAACACAACAACAGCTGACGGCACCAACACCACAACAACAACAACAGCTGACGGCACCAACACCACAACAACAACAACACTGACGGTCAACACAACACCACAACAACAACAGCTGACGGCACCAACACAACAACACTGAAGGTCACAACAACAACACTGACGGTACCAACACCACAACACAACAACAGCTGACGGCACCAACACCACACACAACAACAACAGCTGACGGCACCAACACCACACCACAACAACACTGACGGTCAACACCACACCACAACAACAGCTGACGGTACCAACACCACAACAACACAACAGCTGACGGCACCAACACAACACCACAACAACAACAACTGACGACACCAACCAACACAACAACAACACACTGACGGCACCAACACTGAAACAACAACAACAACAGCTGACGGCACCAACACCACAACACACAACACTGACGGTCACCAACACCACAACAACAACAACAGCTGACGGTCAACAACACAACAACACTGAAGGTCAACAACACTGACAACAACACTGAAGGTCAACACACAACAACAACAGCTGACGGCACCAACACCACAACAACAACAACACTGACGGTCAACACACAACAACAACAACACTGACGGTCAACACAACAACAACAACACTGAACAACAACAACTGACACTGAAGGTCAACACCACAACAACACCACTGAAGGTCAACACCACAACAACACTGAAGGTCAACACACCACAACAACAACTGCTGACGGCACCAACACCACAACAACAACACTGACGGCACCACACCACACACAACAACACAACACACTGAAGGTCACCACACACCACAACAACACTGAAGGTCAACAACAACAACACTGAAGGTCAACACAACACAACAACAACACTGAAGGTCAACACCACACAACAACAACACTGAAGGTCAACAACACCACAACAACAACACTGAAGGCACCAACACCACAACACACAACAACAACACTGACAACACTGAACACCAACACCACAACAACACTGAAGGTCAACACCACACCACAACAACACTGAAGGTCAACACACACCACAACAACACTGAAGGCACCAACACCACAACAACAACACTGAAGGTCAACACACCACAACAACACTGAAGGTCAACACAACACCACAACAACACTGAAGGCACCAACACCACAACAACACAACAACACTGAAGGTCAACACACACACCACAACAACACTGAAGGTCAACACCACACCACAACAACACTGAAGGTCAACAACACACCACAACAACACTGAAGGTACCAACACCACAACACAACAACAACACTGAAGGTCAACACCACACAACAACAACACTGAAGGTCAACACCACACCACAACAACACTGAAGGTCAACACAACACAACAACACTGAAGGTCAACAACACCACAACAACACAACAACAACTGACGGTCACCAACACACAACACCACAACAACACTGAAGGTCAACCACACCACAACAACACTGAAGGTCAACACACCACAACAACACTGAAGGTCAACACCACACCACAACAACACTGAAGGTCAACCACCACACCACAACAACACTGAAGGTCACACCAACACCACAACAACACTGAAGGTCAACACCACACCACAACAACACTGAAGGTCAACACCACACCACAACAACAACAACAACAGGTCAACACCAACACCACAACAACACAACAACACTGACGGCACCAACACCACACAACACAACAACACTGAAGGTCACCACACCACAACAACAACACTGAAGGTACCAACACCAACACCAACAACACTGAAGGCACCAACACCACAACAACAACACTGAAGGTCAACACAACACAACAACAACACTGAAGGTCAACACACACACAACAACAACACTGAAGGTACCAACACAACACAACACCACAACAAACACTGAAGGTCAACACCACACCACAACAACACTGAAGGTCACACCACAACACCACAACAACACTGAAGGTCAACACCAACACAACAACAACAGCTGAAGGCACCAACACCACAACACAACAACACTGAACAACACTGAACAACACTGAAGGTCAACACCACAACAACACTGAAGGTCAACACCACAACAACACTGAAGGTCAACACCACAATGAAGGTCAACACAACACCACAACACTGAAGGTCAACAAAACACCACTGAAGGTCAACACAACACAACAACACTGAAGGTCAACACCACAACAACACTGAAGGTCAACACCACACTACAACAACACTGAAGGTCAACACTACAATGAAGGTCAACACAACACCAACACTGAAGGTCACCATCACACCACAACAACACTGAAGGTCAACAACACAACAACACTGAAGGTCAACAACACCACAACAACACTGAAGGTCAACACTACAACAACACTGAAGGTCAACACACACCACAACAACACTGAAGGTCAACAACACAACAACACTGAAGGTCAACACAACAACACTGAAGGTCAACACAACAACACTGAAGGTCAACACCACAACAACACTGAAGGTCAACACCACAACAACACTGAAGGTCAACACCACAACAACACTGAAGGTCAACACCACAACAACACTGAAGGCAACAACACTGAAGGTCACCACACACACAACAACACTGAAGGTCAACAACACACACCACAACAACACTGAAGGTCAACACCACACCACAACAACACTGAAGGTACCACACAACAACACTGAACACAACACAACAACACTGAAGGTCAACACAACACAACAACACTGAAGGTCAACACAACAACACTGAAGGTCAACACCACACCACAACAACACTGAAGGTCAACACCACACCACAACAACACTGAAGGTCAACACCACACCACAACAACACTGAAGGTCAACACCACACCACAACAACACTGAAGGTCAACACCACACAACAACAACACTGAAGGTCAACACAACAACACTGAAGGTCAACACCACACCACAACAACACTGAAGGTCAACACCACAACAACACTGAAGGTCAACACCACACCACAACAACACTGAAGGTCAACAACACCACAACAACACTGAAGGTCAACAACACTGAAGGTCAACAACACCACAACAACACTGAAGTTCAACAACACCACTGAAGGTCAACACAACAACAACACTGAAGGTCAACACCACACCACAACACTGAAGGTCAACACCACAACAACACTGAAGGTCAACACCACAACAACACTGAAGGTCAACACCATACCAACACTGAAGGACACCACCACACCACAACAACACTGGAGGTCAACACCACACCACAACAACACTGAAGGTCAACACCACACCACAACATCACTGAAGGACACCACCACACCACAACAACACTGAAGGTCAACACCACACCACAACAACACTGAAGGACACC
Source organism: Procambarus clarkii (assembly GCF_020424385.1). Lineage (NCBI taxonomy): Eukaryota > Metazoa > Arthropoda > Malacostraca > Decapoda > Cambaridae > Procambarus > Procambarus clarkii. Next base: position 29,198 of record NW_025553618.1, read on the forward strand.
ACCACACCACAACAACACTGAAGGTCAACACCACACCACAACAACACTGAAGGTCAACACCACACCACAACAACACTGAAGGTCAACACCACACCACAACAACACTGAAGGTCAACACAACAACACAGTAGGTCAACACAACACCACAACACCACAAGGTAAACACAACACCACAACAACACTGAAGGTCAACACCACACCAACACTGAAGGTCAACACCACACCAACACTGAAGGTCAACACGACAACCACACTGAAGTTCAACACCACTGAAGGTCAACACCACAACCACACTGAAGGTCAACACCACAACCACACTGAAGGTCAACACCACCACAACAACACTGAAGGTCAACACCACACCAACACTGAAGGTCAACACCACAACAACACTGAAGGTCAACACCACACCAACACTGAAGGTCAACACGACAACCACATTGAAGGTCAACACCACTGAAGGTCAACACCACAACCACACTGAAGGTCAACACCACCACAACAGCACTGAAGGTCAACACCACACCAACACTGAAGGTCAACACCACAACAACACTGAAGGTCAACACCACACCAACACTGAAGGTCAACACCATATCAACACTGAAGGACACCACCACACCACAACAACACTGAAGGTCAACACAACAACACTGAAGGTCAACACCACAACAACACTGAAGGTCAACACCACAACAACACTGAAGGTCAACACCACAACAACACTGAAGGTCAACACCACAACAAAACTGAAGGTCAACAACACCACAACAACACTGAAGGTCAACACCACACCACAACAACACTGAAGGTCAACACAACACCACAACAACACTGAAGGTCAACACCACACCACAACAACACTGAAGGTCAAAACAGCAACACAACAACACTAAACATCAACACAACAACACTGAAGGTCAACACAACAACACTGAAGGTCAACACCACAATGAAGGTCAACACAACACCACAACAACACTGAAGGTCAACACCACACCACAACAACACTGAAGGTCAACACCACACCACAACAACACTGAAGGTCAACACCACACCACAACAACACTGAAGGTCAACACCACACCACAACAACACTGAAGGTCAACACCACAACAACCACACACCACAACAACACTGAAGGTCAACACCACAACAACACTGAAGGTCAACACCACAATGAAGGTCAACACCACACCACAACAACACTGAAGGTCAACACCACAACAACACTGAAGGTCAACACAGCACAATAACACTGAAGGACAACACAACACCACAACAACACTGAAGGTCAACACAACAACAACACTGAAGGTCAACACAACAACAACACTGAAGGTCAACACAACAACAACACTGAAGGTCAACACAACAACAACACTGAAGGTGAACACCACAACAACACTGAAGGTGAACACCACACCAACCCTGAAGGTCCACACCACAACCACACTGAAGGTCAACACCACCACACCAACACTGAAGGTCAACACCACACCAACGCTGAAGGTCAACACAACAACACTGAAGGTGAACACCTCACCAACACTGAAGGTCAACACCACAACCACACTGAAGGTCAACACCACCACACCAACACTGAAGGTCAACACCACACCAACACTGAAGGTCAACACCACAACACAACAACACTGAAGGTCAACACAACACCACAACAACACTGAAGGTCAACACAACACCACAACAACACTGAAGGTCAACACAACACCACAACAACACTGAAGGTCAACACAACACTGAAGGGCAACACCACAACAACACTGAAGGTCAACACAACACCACAACAACACTGAAGGTCAACACAACACCACAACAACACTGAAGGTCAACACCACACCACAACAACACTGAAGGACACCACCACACCACAACAACACTGAAGGTCAACACCACACCACAACAACACTGAAGGTCAACACCACACCACAACAACACTGAAGGTCAACACCACACCACAATAACACTGAAGGTCAACACCACACCACAACAACACTGAAGGTCAACACAACACCACAACAACACTGTAGGTCAACACAACACCACAACAACACTGAAGGTCAACACAACACCACAACAACACTGAAGGTCAACACAACACCACAACAACACTGAAGGTCAACAACACCACAGCAACACTGAAGGTCAACACCACAACACAACACTGAAGGTCAACACCACAGCACAACAACACTGAAGGTCAACACCACTACACAAAAACACTGAATGTCAACACCACTACACAATAACACTGAAGGTCAACACCACAACAACACTGAAGGACACCACCACACCACAACAACACTGAAGGTCAACACCACACCACAACAACACTGAAGGTCAACACCACAACATAACATTGAAGGTCACACCACAACACAACAACACTGAAGGTCAACACAACACCACAACAACACTGAAGGTCAACACAACAACAACACTGAAGGGCAACACCACAACAACACTGAAGGTCAACACAACACCACAACAACACTGAAGGGCAACACCACACCACAACAACACTGAAGGTCAACACCACACCACAACATCACTGAAGGACACCACCACACCACAACAACACTGAAGGTCAAAACTACACCACAACAACACTGAAGGTCAACACAACACCACAACAACACTGAAGGTCAACACAACACCACAACAACACTGAAGGTCAACAACACCACAAAAACACTGAAGGTCAACAACACAACAACACTGATGGTCAACACCACACCACAACAACACTGAAGGTCAACACAACACCACAACAACACTGAAGGTCATCACCACAACAACACTGAAGGTCAACACCACAACAACACTGAAGGTCAACACCACAACACTGAAGGTCAACACCACAACACACCACAACAACACTGAAGGTCAACACCACAACAACACACCACAACAACACACCACAACAACACTGAAGGTCAACACCACACCACAACAACACTGAAGGTCAACACCACAACATAACAACATTGAAGGTCAACACCACAACACAACAACACTGAAGGTCAACACAACACCACAACAACACTGAAGGTCAACACAACACCACAACAACACTGAAGGTCAACACAACAACAACACTGAAGGGCAACACCACAACAACACTGAAGGTCAACACAACACCACAACAACACTGAAGGTCAACACCACACCACAACAACACTGAAGGTCAACACCACACCACAACATCACTGAAGGACACCACCACACCACAACAACACTGAAGGTCAACACCACACAACAACAACACTGAAGGTCAACACCACACCACAACAACACTGAAGGTCAACACCACACCACAATAACGCTGAAGGTCAACACAACACCACAACAACACTGTAGGTCAACACAACACCACAACAACACTGAAGGTCAACACAACACCACAACAACACTGAAGGTCAACACAACACCACAACAACACTGAAGGTCAACAACACCACAACAACACTGAAGGTCAACACCACAACACAACACTGAAGGTCAACACCACAGCACAACAACACTGAAGGTCAACACCACTACACAAAAACACTGAATGTCAACACCACTACACAATAACACTGAAGGTCAACACCACAACAACACTGAAGGACACCACCACACCACAACAACACTGAAGGACACCACCACACCACAACAACACTGAAGGTCAACACAACACCACAACAACACTGAAGGTCAACACAACAACAACACTGAAGGGCAACACCACAACAACACTGAAGGTCAACACAACACCACAACAACACTGAAGGACACCACCACACCACAACATCACTGAAGGTCAACACCACACCACAACATCACTGAAGGACACCACCACACCACAACAACACTGAAGGTCAACACCACACCACAACAACACTGAAGGTCAACACCACACCACAACAACACTGAAGGTCAACACCACACCACAATAACACTGAAGGTCAACACCACACCACAACAACACTGAAGGTCAACACCACACCACAACAACACTGAAGGTCAACACAACACCACAACAACACTGAAGGTCAACACAACACCACAACAACACTGAAGGTCAACACCACACCACAATAACACTGAAGGTCAACACCACACCACAACAACACTGAAGGTCAAAACAACACCACAACAACACTGAAGGTCAACACAACACCACAACAACACTGAAGGTCAACACAACACCACAACAACACTGAAGGTCAACACAACACCACAACAACACTGAAGGTCAACAACACCACAAAAACACTGAAGGTCAACAACACAACAACACTGAAGGTCAACACCACACCACAACAACACTGAAGGTCAACACCACAACAACACTGAAGGTCAACACCACAACACAACAACACTGAAGGTCAACACCACAACACAACAACACTGAAGGTCAATACCACAGCACAACAATATTGAAGGTCAACACCACAACATAACAACATTGAAGGTCAACACCACAACACAACAACACTGAAGGTCAACACAACACCACAACAACACTGAAGGTCACCACAACACCACAATAACACTGAAGGTCAACACCACAACAAAACAATACTGAAGGACAACACCACAACAACACTGAAGGGCAACACCACAACAACACTGAAGGTCAACACAACACTACAAAAACACTGAAGGTCACCACCACACCACAACAACACTGAAGGTCAACACCACACCACAACAACACTGAAGGTCAACACCACACCACAACATCACTGAAGGACACCACCACACCACAACAACACTGAAGGTCAACACCACACCACAACAACACTGAAGGACACCACCACACCACAACAACACTGAAGGTCAACACCTCACCACAACAACACTGAAGGTCAACACCACACCACAACAACCCTGAAGGTCAACATCACACCACAACAACACTGAAGGTCAACACAACAACACTGAAGGTCAACACAACACAACAACACTGAAGGTCAACACAACACCACAACAACACTGAAGGTCAACACCACACCAACACTGAAGGTCAACACCACACCAACACTGAAGGTCAACACGACAACCACACTGAAGTTCAACACCACTGAAGGTCAACACCACAACCACACTGAAGGTCAACACCACAACCACACTGAAGGTCAACACCACAACCACACTGAAGGTCAACACCACCACAACAACACTGAAGGTCAACACCACAACAACACTGAAGGTCAACACCACACCAACACTGAAGGTCAACACGACAACCACATTGAAGGTCAACACCACTGAAGGTCAACACCACAACCACACTGAAGGTCAACACCACCACAACAGCACTGAAGGTCAAAACCACACCAACACTGAAGGTCAACACCACACCAACACTGAAGGTCAACACCACACCAACACTGAAGGTCAACACGACAACCACACTGAAGTTCAACACCACTGAAGGTCAACACCACAACCACACTGAAGGTCAACACCACAACCACACTGAAGGTCAACACCACCACAACAACACTGAAGGTCAACACCACACCAACACTGAAGGTCAACACCACAACAACACTGAAGGTCAACACCACACCAACACTGAAGGTCAACACGACAACCACATTGAAGGTCAACACCACTGAAGGTCAACACCACAACCACACTGAAGGTCAACACCACCACAACAGCACTGAAGGTCAACACCACACCAACACTGAAGGTCAACACCACAACAACACTGAAGGTCAACACCACACCAACACTGAAGGTCAACACCATACAACACTGAAGGACACACCACCACACCACAACAACACTGAAGGTCATCACAACAACACTGAAGGTCAACACCACAACAACACTGAAGGTCAACACCACAACAACACTGAAGGTCAACACCACAACACCACTGAATGTCAACACCACAACAAAACTGAAGGTCAACAACCACAACAACACTGAAGGTCAACAACACTGAAGGTCAACACCACAACACAACAACACTGAAGGTCAACACCACACCACAACAACACTGAAGGTCAACACCACACCACAACAACACTGAAGGTAAACACAACAACACTGAACATCAACACAACAACACTGAAGGTCAACACCACAACAACACTGAAGGTCAACACCACAATACAACAACACTGAAGGTCAACACCACACCACAACAACACTGAAGGTCAACACCACACCACAACAACACTGAAGGTCAACACCACACCACAACAACACTGAAGGTCAACACCACACCACAACAACACTGAAGGTCAACACCACACCACAACAACACTGAAGGTCAACACAACACCACAACAACACTGAAGGTCAACACCACACCACAACAACACTGAAGGTCAACACCACACCACAACAACACTGAAGGTCAACACCACAACAACACTGAAGGTCAACACCACACCACAACAACACTGAAGGTCAACACCACAACAACACTGAAGGTCAACACAACAACAACACTGAAGGTCAACAACACAACACCACAACAACACTGAAGGTCAAAAACACCACAACAACACTGAAGGTCAACACAACAACAACACTGAAGGTCAACACCACACCAACACTGAAGGTCAACACCACAACAACACTGAAGGTCAACACCACAACAACACTGAAGGTCAACACCACACCACAACAACACTGAAGGTCAACACCACACCACAACAACACTGAAGGTCAACACAACACCACACAACACTGAAGGAACAACACCACACCACAACAACACTGAAGGTCAACACCACACCACAACAACACTGAAGGACACCACCACCACAACAACACTGAAGGTCAACACCACACCACAACAACACTGAAGGTCAACACCACAACAACACTGAAGGTCAACACCACACCACAACAACACTGAAGGTCAACACCACAACAACACTGAAGGTCAACACAGCACAATAACACTGAAGGACAACACAACACCACAACAACACTGAAGGTCAACACAACAACAACACTGAAGGTCAACACAACAACAACACTGAAGGTCAACACAACAACAACACTGAAGGTCAACACCACACCAACACTGAAGGTCAACACGACAACCACATTGAAGGTCAACACCACTGAAGGTCAACACCACAACCACACTGAAGGTCAACACCACCACAACAGCACTGAAGGTCAAAACCACACCAACACTGAAGGTCAGCACCACACCAACACCGAAGGTCAACACCACACCAACACTGAAGGTCAACACGACAACCACACTGAAGTTCAACACCACTGAAGGTCAACACCACAACCACACTGAAGGTCAACACCACAACCACACTGAAGGTCAACACCACCACAACAACACTGAAGGTCAACACCACACCAACACTGAAGGTCAACACCACAACAACACTGAAGGTCAACACCACACCAACACTGAAGGTCAACACGACAACCACATTGAAGGTCAACACCACTGAAGGTCAACACCACAACCACACTGAAGGTCAACACCACCACAACAGCACTGAAGGTCAACACCACACCAACACTGAAGGTCAACACCACAACAACACTGAAGGTCAACACCACACCAACACTGAAGGTCAACACCATACCAACACTGAAGGACACCACCACACCACAACAACACTGAAGGTCATCACAACAACACTGAAGGTCAACACCACAACAACACTGAAGGTCAACACCACAACAACACTGAAGGTCAACACCACAACACCACTGAATGTCAACACCACAACAAAACTGAAGGTCAACAACCACAACAACACTGAAGGTCAACAACACTGAAGGTCAACACCACAACACAACAACACTGAAGGTCAACACCACACCACAACAACACTGAAGGTCAACACCACACCACAAAAACACTGAAGGTAAACACAACAACACTGAACATCAACACAACAACACTGAAGGTCAACACCACAACAACACTGAAGGTCAACACCACAATACAACAACACTGAAGGTCAACACCACACCACAACAACATTGAAGGTCAACACCACACCACAACAACACTGAAGGTCAACACCACACCACAACAACACTGAAGGTCAACACCACACCACAACAACACTGAAGGTCAACACCACACCACAGCAACACTGAAGGTCAACACCACACCACAACAACACTGAAGGTCAACACCACACCACAACAACACTGAAGGTCAACACCACAACAACACTGAAGGTCAACACCACACCACAACAACACTGAAGGTCAACACCACAACAACACTGAAGGTCAACACAGCACAATAACACTGAAGGACAACACAACACCACAACAACACTGAATGTGAACACAACAACAACACTGAAGGTCAACACAACAACAACACTGAAGGTCAACACCACACCAACACTGAAGGTCAACACCACAACAACACTGAAGGTCAACACCACACCAACACTGAAGGTCAACACCATACCAACACTGAAGGACACCACCACACCACAACAACACTGGAGGTCAACACCACACCACAACAACACTGAAGGTCAACACCACACCACAACATCACTGAAGGACACCACCACACCACAACAACACTGAAGGTCAACACCACACCACAACAACACTGAAGGACACCACCAGACCACAACAACACTGAAGGTCAACACCACACCACAACAACACTGAAGGTCAACACCACACCACAACAACACTGAAGGTCAACACCACACCACAACAACACTGAAGGTCAACACAACAACACAGTAGGTCAACACAACACCACAACACCACAAGGTAAACACAACACCACAACAACACTGAAGGTCAACACCACACCAACACTGAAGGTCAACACCACACCAACACTGAAGGTCAACACGACAACCACACTGAAGTTCAACACCACTGAAGGTCAACACCACAACCACACTGAAGGTCAACACCACAACCACACTGAAGGTCAACACCACCACAACAACACTGAAGGTCAACACCACACCAACACTGAAGGTCAACACCACAACAACACTGAAGGTCAACACCACACCAACACTGAAGGTCAACACGACAACCACATTGAAGGTCAACACCACTGAAGGTCAACACCACAACCACACTGAAGGTCAACACCACCACAACAGCACTGAAGGTCAACACCACACCAACACTGAAGGTCAACACCACAACAACACTGAAGGTCAACACCACACCAACACTGAAGGTCAACACCATATCAACACTGAAGGACACCACCACACCACAACAACACTGAAGGTCATCACAACAACACTGAAGGTCAACACCACAACAACACTGAAGGTCAACACCACAACAACACTGAAGGTCAACACCACAACAACACTGAATGTCAACACCACAACAAAACTGAAGGTCAACAACACCACAACAACACTGAAGGTCAACACCACAACACAACAACACTGAAGGTCAACACGACACCACAACAACACTGAAGGTCAACACCACACCACAACAACACTGAAGGTAAACACAACAACACTGAACATCAACACAACAACACTGAAGGTCAACACCACAACAACACTGAAGGTCAACACCACAATACAACAACACTGAAGGTCAACACCACACCACAACAACACTGAAGGTCAACACCACACCACAACAACACTGAAGGTCAACACCACACCACAACAACACTGAAGGTCAACACCACACCACAACAACACTGAAGGTCAACACCACACCACAACAACACTGAAGGTCAACACCACAACAACACTGAAGGTCAACACCACAACAACACTGAAGGTCAACACCACAACAACACTGAAGGTCAACACCACACCACAACAACACTGAAGGTCAACACCACAACAACACTGAAGGTCAACACAGCACAATAACACTGAAGGACAACACAACACCACAACAACACTGAAGGTCAACACAACAACAACACTGAAGGTCAACACAACAACAACACTGAAGGTCAACACAACAACAACACTGAAGGTCAACACAACAACAACACTGAAGGTGAACACCACAACAACACTGAAGGTGAACACCACACCAACCCTGAAGGTCCACACCACAACCACACTGAAGGTCAACACCACCACACCAACACTGAAGGTCAACACCACACCAACGCTGAAGGTCAACACAACAACACTGAAGGTGAACACCTCACCAACACTGAAGGTCAACACCACAACCACACTGAAGGTCAACACCACCACACCAACACTGAAGGTCAACACCACACCAACACTGAAGGTCAACACCACAACACAACAACACTGAAGGTCAACACAACACCACAACAACACTGAAGGTCAACACAACACCACAACAACACTGAAGGTCAACACAACAACACTGAAGGGCAACACCACAACAACACTGAAGGTCAACACAACACCACAACAACACTGAAGGTCAACACAACACCACAACAACACTGAAGGTCAACACCACACCACAACATCACTGAAGGACACCACCACACCACAACAACACTGAAGGTCAACACCACACCACAACAACACTGAAGGTCAACACCACACCACAACAACACTGAAGGTCAACACCACACCACAATAACACTGAAGGTCAACACCACACCACAACAACACTGAAGGTCAACACAACACCACAACAACACTGTAGGTCAACACAACACCACAACAACACTGAAGGTCAACACAACACCACAACAACACTGAAGGTCAACACATCACCACAACAACACTGAAGGTCAACAACACCACAGCAACACTGAAGGTCAACACCACAACACAACACTGAAGGTCAACACCACAGCACAACAACACTGAAGGTCAACACCACTACACAAAAACACTGAATGTCAACACCACTACACAATAACACTGAAGGTCAACACCACAACAACACTGAAGGACACCACCACACCACAACAACACTGAAGGTCAACACCACACCACAACAACACTGAAGGTCAACACCACAACATAACATTGAAGGTCACACCACAACACAACAACACTGAAGGTCAACACAACACCACAACAACACTGAAGGTCAACACAACAACAACACTGAAGGGCAACACCACAACAACACTGAAGGTCAACACAACACCACAACAACACTGAAGGGCAACACCACACCACAACAACACTGAAGGTCAACACCACACCACAACATCACTGAAGGACACCACCACACCACAACAACACTGAAGGTCAAAACTACACCACAACAACACTGAAGGTCAACACAACACCACAACAACACTGAAGGTCAACACAACACCACAACAACACTGAAGGTCAACAACACCACAAAAACACTGAAGGTCAACAACACAACAACACTGATGGTCAACACCACACCACAACAACACTGAAGGTCAACACAACACCACAACAACACTGAAGGTCATCACCACAACAACACTGAAGGTCAACACCACAACAACACTGAAGGTCAACACCACAACACTGAAGGTCAACACCACAACACACCACAACAACACTGAAGGTCAACACCACAACAACACACCACAACAACACACCACAACAACACTGAAGGTCAACACCACACCACAACAACACTGAAGGTCAACACCACAACATAACAACATTGAAGGTCAACACCACAACACAACAACACTGAAGGTCAACACAACACCACAACAACACTGAAGGTCAACACAACACCACAACAACACTGAAGGTCAACACAACAACAACACTGAAGGGCAACACCACAACAACACTGAAGGTCAACACAACACCACAACAACACTGAAGGTCAACACCACACCACAACAACACTGAAGGTCAACACCACACCACAACATCACTGAAGGACACCACCACACCACAACAACACTGAAGGTCAACACCACACAACAACAACACTGAAGGTCAACACCACACCACAACAACACTGAAGGTCAACACCACACCACAATAACGCTGAAGGTCAACACAACACCACAACAACACTGTAGGTCAACACAACACCACAACAACACTGAAGGTCAACACAACACCACAACAACACTGAAGGTCAACACAACACCACAACAACACTGAAGGTCAACAACACCACAACAACACTGAAGGTCAACACCACAACACAACACTGAAGGTCAACACCACAGCACAACAACACTGAAGGTCAACACCACTACACAAAAACACTGAATGTCAACACCACTACACAATAACACTGAAGGTCAACACCACAACAACACTGAAGGACACCACCACACCACAACAACACTGAAGGACACCACCACACCACAACAACACTGAAGGTCAACACAACACCACAACAACACTGAAGGTCAACACAACAACAACACTGAAGGGCAACACCACAACAACACTGAAGGTCAACACAACACCACAACAACACTGAAGGACACCACCACACCACAACATCACTGAAGGTCAACACCACACCACAACATCACTGAAGGACACCACCACACCACAACAACACTGAAGGTCAACACCACACCACAACAACACTGAAGGTCAACACCACACCACAACAACACTGAAGGTCAACACCACACCACAATAACACTGAAGGTCAACACCACACCACAACAACACTGAAGGTCAACACCACACCACAACAACACTGAAGGTCAACACAACACCACAACAACACTGAAGGTCAACACAACACCACAACAACACTGAAGGTCAACACCACACCACAATAACACTGAAGGTCAACACCACACCACAACAACACTGAAGGTCAAAACAACACCACAACAACACTGTAGGTCAACACAACACCACAACAACACTGAAGGTCAACACAACACCACAACAACACTGAAGGTCAACACAACACCACAACAACACTGAAGGTCAACAACACCACAAAAACACTGAAGGTCAACAACACAACAACACTGAAGGTCAACACCACACCACAACAACACTGAAGGTCAACACCACAACAACACTGAAGGTCAACACCACAACACAACAACACTGAAGGTCAACACCACAACACAACAACACTGAAGGTCAATACCACAGCACAACAATACTGAAGGTCAACACCACAACACAACAACACTGAAGGTCAACACCACAACACAACAACACTGAAGGTCAACACAACACCACAACAACACTGAAGGTCACCACAACACCACAATAACACTGAAGGTCAACACCACAACAAAACAATACTGAAGGACAACACCACAACAACACTGAAGGGCAACACCACAACAACACTGAAGGTCAACACAACACCACAAAAACACTGAAGGACACCACCACACCACAACAACACTGAAGGTCAACACCACACCACAACAACACTGAAGGTCAACACCACACCACAACATCACTGAAGGACACCACCACACCACAACAACACTGAAGGTCAACACCACACCACAACAACACTGAAGGACACCACCACACCACAACAACACTGAAGGTCAACACCTCACCACAACAACACTGAAGGTCAACACCACACCACAACAACACTGAAGGTCAACATCACACCACAACAACACTGAAGGTCAACACAACAACACAGTAGGTCAACACAACACAACAACACAAGGTCAACACAACACCACAACAACACTGAAGGTCAACACCACACCAACACTGAAGGTCAACACCACACCAACACTGAAGGTCAACACGACAACCACACTGAAGTTCAACACCACTGAAGGTCAACACCACAACCACACTGAAGGTCAACACCACAACCACACTGAAGGTCAACACCACCACAACAACACTGAAGGTCAACACCACACCAACACTGAAGGTCAACACCACAACAACACTGAAGGTCAACACCACACCAACACTGAAGGTCAACACCACACAACACACAATTGACAACCACATTGACACAACACCACTGAAGGTCAACACCACAACCACACTGAAGGTCAACACCACCACAACAGCACTGAAGGTCAAAACCACACCAACACTGAAGGTCAACACCACACCAACACTGAAGGTCAACACCACACCAACACTGAAGGTCAACACGACAACCACACTGAAGTTCAACACCACTGAAGGTCAACACCACAACCACACTGAAGGTCAACACCACAACCACACTGAAGGTCAACACCACCACACAACACTGAAGGTGAAGGTCAACACCACACCAACACTGAAGGTCAACACCACAACAACACTGAAGGTCAACACCACACCAACACTGAAGGTCAACACCACAACCACAATGAAGGTCAACACCACTGAAGGTCAACACCACAACCACACTGAAGGTCAACACCACCACAACACCACTGAAGGTCAACACCACACCAACACTGAAGGTCAACACCACAACAACACTGAAGGTCAACACCACACCAACACTGAAGGTCAACACCATACCAACACTGAAGGACACCACCACACCACAACAACACTGAAGGTCATCACAACAACACTGAAGGTCAACACCACAACAACACTGAAGGTCAACACCACAACAACACTGAAGGTCAACACCACAACACCACTGAATGTCAACACCACAACAAAACTGAAGGTCAACAACCACAACAACACTGAAGGTCAACAACACTGAAGGTCAACACCACAACACAACAACACTGAAGGTCAACACCACACCACAACAACACTGAAGGTCAACACCACACCACAACAACACTGAAGGTAAACACAACAACACTGAACATCAACACAACAACACTGAAGGTCAACACCACAACAACACTGAAGGTCAACACCACAATACAACAACACTGAAGGTCAACACCACACCACAACAACACTGAAGGTCAACACCACACCACAACAACACTGAAGGTCAACACCACACCACAACAACACTGAAGGTCAACACCACACCACAACAACACTGAAGGTCAACACCACACCACAACAACACTGAAGGTCAACACCACACCACAACAACACTGAAGGTCAACACCACACCACAACAACACTGAAGGTCAACACCACACCACAACAACAATGAAGGTCAACACCACAACAACACTGAAGGTCAACACCACACCACAACAACACTGAAGGTCAACACCACAACAACACTGAAGGTCAACACAGCACAATAACACTGAAGGACAACACAACACCACAACAACACTGAAGGTGAACACAACAACAACACTGAAGGTCAACACAACAACAACACTGAAGGTCAACACCACACCAACACTGAAGGTCAACACCACAACAACACTGAAGGTCAACACCATACCAACACTGAAGGACACCACCACACCACAACAACACTGGAGGTCAACACCACACCACAACAACACTGAAGGTCAACACCACACCACAACATCACTAAAGGACACCACCACACCACAACAACACTGAAGGTCAACACCACACCACAACAACACTGAAGGACACCACCAGACCACAACAACACTGAAGGTCAACACCACACCACAACAACACTGAAGGTCAACACCACACCACAACAACACTGAAGGTCAACACCACACCACAACAACACTGAAGGTCAACACAACAACACAGTAGGTCAACTCAACACCACAACAACACAAGGTAAACACAACACCACAACAACACTGAAGGTCAACACCACACCAACACTGAAGGTCAACACCACACCAACACTGAAGGTCAACACGACAACCACACTGAAGTTCAACACCACTGAAGGTCAACACCACAACCACACTGAAGGTCAACACCACAACCACACTGAAGGTCAACACCACGACAACAACACTGAAGGTCAACACCACACCAACACTGAAGGTCAACACCACAACAACACTGAAGGTCAACACCACACCAACACTGAAGGTCAACACGACAACCACGTTGAAGGTCAACACCACTGAAGGTCAACACCACAACCACACTGAAGGTCAACACCACCACAACAGCACTGAAGGTCAACACCACACCAACACTGAAGGTCAACACCACAACAACACAGAAGGTCAACACCACACCAACACTGAAGGTCAACACCATACCAACACTGATGGACACCACCACACCACAACAACACTGAAGGTCATCACAACAACACTGAAGGTCAACACCACAACAACACTGAAGGTCAACACAACAACACAGTAGGTCAACTCAACACCACAACAACACAAGGTAAACACAACACCACAACAACACTGAAGGTCAACACCACACCAACACTGAAGGTCAACACCACACCAACACTGAAGGTCAACACCACACCAACACTGAAGGTCAACACGACAACCACATTGAAGGTCAACACCACTGAAGGTCAACACCACAACCACACTGAAGGTCAACACCACAACCACACTGAAGGTCAACACCACCACAACAGCACTGAAGGTCAAAACCACACCAACACTGAAGGTCAACACCACACCAACACTGAAGGTCAACACCACACCAACACTGAAGGTCAACACGACAACCACACTGAAGTTCAACACCACTGAAGGTCAACACCACAACCACACTGAAGGTCAACACCACCACAACAACACTGAAGGTCAACACCACACCAACACTGAAGGTCAACACCACAACAACACTGAAGGTCAACACCACACCAACACTGAAGGTCAACACGACAACCACATTGAAGGTCAACACCACTGAAGGTCAACACCACAACCACACTGAAGGTCAACACCACCACAACAGCACTGAAGGTCAACACCACACCAACACTGAAGGTCAACACCACAACAACACTGAAGGTCAACACCACACCAACACTGAAGGTCAACACCATACCAACACTGAAGGACACCACCACACCACAACAACACTGAAGGTCATCACAACAACACTGAAGGTCAACACCACAACAACACTGAAGGTCAACACCACAACAACACTGAAGGTCAACACCACAACACCACTGAATGTCAACACCACAACAAAACTGAAGGTCAACAACCACAACAACACTGAAGGTCAACAACACTGAAGGTCAACACCACAACACAACAACACTGAAGGTCAACACCACACCACAACAACACTGAAGGTCAACACCACACCACAACAACACTGAAGGTAAACACAACAACACTGAACATCAACACAACAACACTGAAGGTCAACACCACAACAACACTGAAGGTCAACACCACAATACAACAACACTGAAGGTCAACACCACACCACAACAACACTGAAGGTCAACACCACACCACAACAACACTGAAGGTCAACACCACACCACAACAACACTGAAGGTCAACACCACACCACAACAACACTGAAGGTCAACACCACACCACAACAACACTGAAGGTCAACACCACACCACAACAACACTGAAGGTCAACACCACACCACAACAACACTGAAGGTCAACACCACACCACAACAACAATGAAGGTCAACACCACAACAAACACTGAAGGTCAACACCACACCACAACAACACTGAAGGTCAACACCACAACAACACTGAAGGTCAACACAGCACAATAACACTGAAGGACAACACAACACCACAACAACACTGAAGGTCAAACACAACAACAACACTGAAGGTCAACACAACAACAACACTGAAGGTCAACACCACACAACAACACTGAAGGTCAACACCACAACAACACTGAAGGTCAACACCATACCAACACTGAAGGACACCACCACACCACAACAACACTGAAGGTCAACACCACACCACAACAACACTGAAGGTCAACACCACACCACAACATCACTGAAGGACACCACCACACCACAACAACACTGAAGGTCAACACCACACCACAACAACACTGAAGGACACCACCAGACCACAACAACACTGAAGGTCAACACCACACCACAACAACACTGAAGGTCAACACCACACCACAACAACACTGAAGGTCAACACCACACCACAACAACACTGAAGGTCAACACAACAACACAGTAGGTCAACACAACACCACAACAACACAAGGTAAACACAACACCACAACAACACTGAAGGTCAACACCACACCAACACTGAAGGTCAACACCACACCAACACTGAAGGTCAACACGACAACCACACTGAAGTTCAACACCACTGAAGGTCAACACCACAACCACACTGAAGGTCAACACCACAACCACACTGAAGGTCAACACCACCACAACAACACTGAAGGTCAACACCACACCAACACTGAAGGTCAACACCACAACAACACTGAAGGTCAACACCACACCAACACTGAAGGTCAACACGACAACCACATTGAAGGTCAACACCACTGAAGGTCAACACCACAACCACACTGAAGGTCAACACCACCACAACAGCACTGAAGGTCAACACCACACCAACACTGAAGGTCAACACCACAACAACACTGAAGGTCAACACCACACCAACACTGAAGGTCAACACCATACCAACACTGAAGGACACCACCACACCACAACAACACTGAAGGTCATCACAACAACACTGAAGGTCAACACCACAACAACACTGAAGGTCAACACCACAACAACACTGAAGGTCAACACCACAACAACACTGAATGTCAACACCACAACAAAACTGAAGGTCAACAACACCACAACAACACTGAAGGTCAACAACACTGAAGGTCAACACCACAACACAACAACACTGAAGGTCAACACCACACCACAACAACACTGAAGGTCAACACCACACCACAACAACACTGAAGGTAAACACAACAACACTGAACATCAACACAACAACACTGAAGGTCAACACCACAACAACACTGAAGGTCAACACCACAATACAACAACACTGAAGGTCAACACCACACCACAACAACACTGAAGGTCAACACCACACCACAACAACACTGAAGGTCAACACCACACCACAACAACACTGAAGGTCAACACCACACCACAACAACACTGAAGGTCAACACCACACCACAACAACACTGAAGGTCAACACCACACCACAACAACACTGAAGGTCAACACCACACCACAACAACACTGAAGGTCAACACCACACCACAACAACACTGAAGGTCAACACCACAACAACACTGAAGGTCAACACCACACCACAACAACACTGAAGGTCAACACCACAACAACACTGAAGGTCAACACAGCACAATAACACTGAAGGACAACACAACACCACAACAACACTGAAGGTCAACACAACAACAACACTGAAGGTCAACACAACAACAACACTGAAGGTGAACACCACACCAACATTGAAGGTCAACACGACAACAACACTGAAGGTCAACACCATACCAACACTGAAGGACACCACCACACCACAACAACACTGGAGGTCAACACCACACCACAACAACACTGAAGGTCAACACCACACCACAACATCACTGAAGGACACCACCACACCACAACAACACTGAAGGTCAACACCACACCACAACAACACTGAAGGACACCACCAGACCACAACAACACTGAAGGTCAACACCACACCACAACAACACTGAAGGTCAACACCACACCACAACAACACTGAAGGTCAACACCACACCACAACAACACTGAAGGTCAACACAACAACACAGTAGGTCAACACAACACCACAACAACACAAGGTAAACACAACACCACAACAACACTGAAGGTCAACACCACACCAACACTGAAGGTCAACACCACACCAACACTGAAGGTCAACACGACAACCACACTGAAGTTCAACACCACTGAAGGTCAACACCACAACCACACTGAAGGTCAACACCACAACCACACTGAAGGTCAACACCACCACAACAACACTGAAGGTCAACACCACACCAACACTGAAGGTCAACACCACAACAACACTGAAGGTCAACACCACACCAACACTGAAGGTCAACACGACAACCACATTGAAGGTCAACACCACTGAAGGTCAACACCACAACCACACTGAAGGTCAACACCACCACAACAGCACTGAAGGTCAACACCACACCAACACTGAAGGTCAACACCACAACAACACAGAAGGTCAACACCACACCAACACTGAAGGTCAACACCATACCAACACTGATGGACACCACCACACCACAACAACACTGAAGGTCATCACAACAACACTGAAGGTCAACACCACAACAACACTGAAGGTCAACACAACAACACAGTAGGTCAACTCAACACCACAACAACACAAGGTAAACACAACACCACAACAACACTGAAGGTCAACACCACACCAACACTGAAGGTCAACACCACACCAACACTGAAGGTCAACACGACACCCACATTGAAGGTCAACACCACTGAAGGTCAACACCACAACCACACTGAAGGTCAACACCACCACAACAGCACTGAAGGTCAAAACCACACCAACACTGAAGGTCAACACCACACCAACACTGAAGGTCAACACCACACCAACACTGAAGGTCAACACGACAACCACACTGAAGTTCAACACCACTGAAGGTCAACACCACAACCACACTGAAGGTCAACACCACAACCACACTGAAGGTCAACACCACCACAACAACACTGAAGGTCAACACCACACCAACACTGAAGGTCAACACCACAACAACACTGAAGGTCAACACCACACCAACACTGAAGGTCAACACGACAACCACATTGAAGGTCAACACCACTGAAGGTCAACACCACAACCACACTGAAGGTCAACACCACCACAACAGCACTGAAGGTCAACACCACACCAACACTGAAGGTCAACACCACAACAACACTGAAGGTCAACACCACACCAACACTGAAGGTCAACACCATACCAACACTGAAGGACACCACCACACCACAACAACACTGAAGGTCATCACAACAACACTGAAGGTCAACACCACAACAACACTGAAGGTCAACACCACAACAACACTGAAGGTCAACACCACAACACCACTGAATGTCAACACCACAACAAAACTGAAGGTCAACAACCACAACAACACTGAAGGTCAACAACACTGAAGGTCAACACCACAACACAACAACACTGAAGGTCAACACCACACCACAACAACACTGAAGGTCAACACCACACCACAACAACACTGAAGGTAAACACAACAACACTGAACATCAACACAACAACACTGAAGGTCAACACCACAACAACACTGAAGGTCAACACCACAATACAACAACACTGAAGGTCAACACCACACCACAACAACACTGAAGGTCAACACCACACCACAACAACAATGAAGGTCAACACCACAACAACACTGAAGGTCAACACCACACCACAACAACACTGAAGGTCAATACCACAACAACACTGAAGGTCAACACAACAAAAACACTGAAGGTCAACACCACACCACAACACTGAAGGTCAACACACCAACACTGAAGGTCAACACCACAACAACACTGAAGGTCAACACAACACAAAACACAACACTGAAGGTCAACACCACAACAACACTGAAGGTCAACATCACAACAACACTGAAGGTCAACACAACACCACAACAACACTGAAGGTCAACACCACACCACAACAACACTGAAGGTCAACACCACACCACAACAACACTGAAGGTCAACACCACACCACAACAACACTGAAGGTCAACACAACAACACTGAAGGTCAACACCACACCACAACAACACTGAAGGTCAACACAACAACACTGAAGGTCAACACCACACCACAACAACACTGAAGGTCAACACCACACCACAACAACACTGAAGGTCAACACCACACCACAACAACACTGAAGGTCAACACCACAACAACAACACTGAAGGTCAACACCACACCACAACAACACTGAAGGTCAACACCACACCACAACAACACTGAAGGTCAACAACAACACTGAAGGTCAACACCACACCACAACAACACTGAAGGTCAACACCACACCACAACAACACCACAACAACAACACTGAAGGTCAACACCACACCACAACAACACTGAAGGTCAACACAACACCACAACAACACTGAAGGTCAACACCACACCACAACAACACTGAAGGTCAACAACACCACAACAACACTGAAGGTCAACACCACACCACAACAACACTGAAGGTCAACACCACACCACAACAACACTGAAGGTCAACACCACACCACACAACACTGAAGGTCAATACCACAACAACACTGAAGGTCAACACAACAACAACACTGAAGGTCAACATCACACCACAACAACACTGAAGGTCAACACAACACCACAACAACACTGAAGGTCAACACCACACCACAACAACACTGAAGGTCAACAACACTGAAGGTCAACACAACAACAACACTGAAGGTCAACACCACAACAACACTGAAGGTCAACACCACAATACAACAACACTGAAGGTCAACACCACACCACAACAACACTGAAGGTCAACACCACACCACAACAACACTGAAGGTCAACACCACACCACAACAACACTGAAGGTCAACACCACACCACAACAACACTGAAGGTCAACACCACACCACAACAACACTGAAGGTCAACACCACAACAACACTGAAGGTCAACACCACAACAACACTGAAGGTCAACACCACAACAACACTGAAGGTCAACACCACACCACAACAACACTGAAGGTCAACACAACAACAACACTGAAGGTCAACACAACAACAACACTGAAGGTCAACACAACAACAACACTGAAGGTGAACACCACACCAACACTGAAGGTCAACACGACAACCACATTGAAGGTCAACACCACTGAAGGTCAACACCACAACCACACTGAAGGTCAACACCACCACAACAGCACTGAAGGTCAAAACCACACCAACACTGAAGGTCAACACCACACCAACACTGAAGGTCAACACCACACCAACACTGAAGGTCAACACCACATCAACACTGAAGGTCAACACCACACCAACACTGAAGGTCAACACGACAACCACACTGAAGTTCAACACCACTGAAGGTCAACACCACAACCACACTGAAGGTCAACACCACAACCACACTGAAGGTCAACACCACCACAACAACACTGAAGGTCAACACCACACCAACACTGAAGGTCAACACCACAACAACACTGAAGGTCAACACCACACCAACACTGAAGGTCAACACGACAACCACATTGAAGGTCAACACCACAATGAAGGTCAACACACACAACCACACTGAAGGTCAACACCACCACAACAGCACTGAAGGTCAACACCACACCAACACTGAAGGTCAACACCACAACAACACTGAAGGTCAACACCACACCAACACTGAAGGTCAACACCATACCAACACTGAAGGACACCACCACACCACAACAACACTGAAGGTCATCACAACAACACTGAAGGTCAACACCACAACAACACTGAAGGTCAACACCACAACAACACTGAAGGTCAACACCACAACACCACTGAATGTCAACACCACAACAAAACTGAAGGTCAACAACCACAACAACACTGAAGGTCAACAACACTGAAGGTCAACACCACAACACAACAACACTGAAGGTCAACACCACACCACAACAACACTGAAGGTCAACACCACACCACAACAACACTGAAGGTAAACACAACAACACTGAACATCAACACAACAACACTGAAGGTCAACACCACAACAACACTGAAGGTCAACACCACAACAACACTGAAGGTCAACACCACAATACAACAACACTGAAGGTCAACACCACACCACAACAACATTGAAGGTCAACACCACACCACAACAACACTGAAGGTCAACACCACACCACAACAACACTGAAGGTCAACACCACACCACAACAACACTGAAGGTCAACACCACACCACAACAACACTGAAGGTCAACACCACACCACAACAACACTGAAGGTCAACACCACACCACAACAACACTGAAGGTCAACACCACAACAACACTGAAGGTCAACACCACACCACAACAACACTGAAGGTCAACACCACAACAACACTGAAGGTCAACACAGCACAATAACACTGAAGGACAACACAACACCACAACAACACTGAAGGTGAACACAACAACAACACTGAAGGTCAACACAACAACAACACTGAAGGTCAACACCACTCCAACACTGAAGGTCAACACCACAACAACACTGAAGGTCAACACCACAACAACACTGGAGGTCAACACCACACCACAACAACACTGAAGGTCAACACCACACCACAACATCACTGAAGGACACCACCACACCACAACAACACTGATGGTCAACACCACACCACAACAGCACTGAAGGACACCACCAGACCACAACAACA
This sequence comes from Procambarus clarkii, assembly GCF_020424385.1. NCBI lineage: Eukaryota > Metazoa > Arthropoda > Malacostraca > Decapoda > Cambaridae > Procambarus > Procambarus clarkii. The sequence continues at coordinate 53,385 of NW_025553618.1, forward strand.
CTGAAGGTCAACACCACACCACAACAACACTGAAGGTCAACACCACACCACAACAACACTGAAGGTCAACACCACACCACAACAACACTGAAGGTCAACACAACAACACAGTAGGTCAACACAACACCACAACAACACAAGGTAAACACAACACCACAACAACACTGAAGGTCAACACCACACCAACACTGAAGGTCAACACCACACCAACACTGAAGGTCAACACGACAACCACACTGAAGTTCAACACCACTGAAGGTCAACACCACAACCACACTGAAGGTCAACACCACAACCACACTGAAGGTCAACACCACCACAACAACACTGAAGGTCAACACCACACCAACACTGAAGGTCAACACCACAACAACACACAAGGTCAACACCACACGAACACTGAAGGTCAACACGACAACCACATTGAAGGTCAACACCACTGAAGGTCAACACCACAACCACACTGAAGGTCAACACCACCACAACAGCACTGAAGGTCAACACCACACCAACACTGAAGGTCAACACCACAACAACACTGAAGGTCAACACCACACCAACACTGAAGGTCAACACCATACCAACACTGAAGGACACCACCACACCACAACAACACTGAAGGTCATCACAACAACACTGAAGGTCAACACCACAACAACACTGAAGGTCAACACCACAACAACACTGAAGGTCAACACCACAACAACACTGAATGTCAACACCACAACAAAACTGAAGGTCAACAACACCACAACAACACTGAAGGTCAACACCACAACACAACAACACTGAAGGTCAACACCACACCACAACAACACTGAAGGTCAACACCACACCACAACAACACTGAAGGTCAACACCACACCACAACAACACTGAAGGTAAACACAACAACACTGAACATCAACACAACAACACTGAAGGTCAACACCACAACAACACTGAAGGTCAACACCACAATACAACAACACTGAAGGTCAACACCACACCACAACAACACTGAAGGTCAACACCACACCACAACAACACTGAAGGTCAACACCACACCACAACAACACTGAAGGTCAACACCACACCACAACAACACTGAAGGTCAACACCACAACAACACTGAAGGTCAACACCACAACAACACTGAAGGTCAACACCACAACAACACTGAAGGTCAACACCACAACAACACTGAAGGTCAACACCACACCACAACAACACTGAAGGTCAACACCACAACAACACTGAAGGTCAACACAGCACAACACTGAAGGTCAACACTACAAAAACACACAAGAACACTGAAGGTCAACACTACAAAAACACTACACCACAACAACACTGAAGGTCAACACCACACCACAACAATACTGAAGGTCAACACCACAACAACACTGAAGGTCAACGCAACTGAAGGTCAACAACACCACAACACTGAAGGTCAACACAACACCACTGAAGGTCAACACAACAACACTGAAGGTCAACACCACAACAACACTGAAGGTCAACACCACAACACTGAAGGTCAACACCACAACACTGAAGGTCAACACCACAACAACACTGAAGGTCAACACCACACAACAACACTGAAGGTCAACACCACACCACAACAACACTGAAGGTCAACACAACAACACTGAAGGTCAACAACAACACTGAAGGTCAACAACACTGTAGGTCAACACAACAACACTGAAGGTCAACACCACACCACAACACAATGAAGGTCAACACCACACCACAACAACACTGAAGGTCAACACCAAACCACAACAACACTGAAGGTCAACAACAACACTAAAGGTCAACACCACACCACAACAACACTGAAGGTCAACACCACAACACAACAACACTTAAGGTCAACACCACAACAACACCACATCAAAACACTGAAGGTCAACACCACAACAACACTGAAGGTCAACACCACACCACAACAACACTGAAGGTCAAAACCACAACACAACAACACTGAAGGTCAACACCACACACAAAACACTGAAGGTCACACCACTACACAATAACACTGAAGGTCAACACCACAACAACACTGAAGGTCAACACCACACCACAACAACACTGAAGGTCAAAACCACAACACAACAACACTGAAGGTCAACACAACAAAACTGAAGGTCAACACCACACCACAACAAAACTGAAGGTCAACACAACAACAACACTGAACACAACAACAACAAGGGCAACACCACAACAACACTGAAGGTCAACACCACACCACAACAACACTGAAGGTCAACACCACACCACAACAACACTGAAGGTGAAGGACACCACCACACCACAACAACACTGAAGGTCAAAACTACACCACAACAACACTGAAGGTCAACACAACACACAACAACAGGTCAACACAACACCACAACAACACTGAAGGTCAACAACACCACAACACTGAAGGTCAACACTACAATGAAGGTCAACACAACACCACAACAACACTGAAGGTCAAACACCACAACACACACACCACAACAACACTGAAGGTCAGGTCAACACCACACACAACACTGAAGGTCAACACCACAACACAACAACACTGAAGGTAACACCACAACAACACTGAAGGTCAACACACAACACACTGAAGGGCAACACCACAACAACACTGAACACCACAACAACACTGAAGGTCAACACACACCACACCACAGGACACCACCACACCACAACAACACTGAAGGTCAACACACAACACAACACTGAAGGTCAACACCACACCACAACAACACTGAAGGTCAACACACAACACCACAACAACACTGAAGGTCAACACCACACCACACAACACTGAAGGTCAACACCACACCACAACAACACTGAAGGTCATGTCAACACACACAACAACACTGAAGGTCAACACAACACACCACAACAACACTGAAGGTCAACACAACACAACACAACAACACTGAAGGTCAACACCACACTGAAGGACACCACCACACCACAACAACACTGAAGGTCACCACCACACCACAACACTGAAGGTCAACACAACACCACAACAACACTGAAGGTCAACACCACACCACAACACCACACCACAACAACACCACACCACAACACAACAACACTGAAGGTCAACAACACCACACCACAACAACACTGAAGGTCAACACCACACCACAACAACACTGAACACACACAACAACACTGAAGGAACACTGAACAACACTGAACAAAACAACACCACAACAACACTGAAGGTCAACACAACACCACAACACTGAAGGTCAACACACACCACAACACACTGAAGGTCAACACAACACCACAACAACACTGAAGGTCAACACAACAACACTGAAGGTCAACACAACAAAACTGAAGGTCAACACCACACCACAACAAAACTGAAGGTCAACACCACACCACAACAACACTGAAGGTGAATACAACACCACTGAAAGTCAACACAAGACCATTGAAGGTCAACACAACACCACAACAACACTGAACGTCAACACCACAACACAACAACACTGAAGGTCAACACCACAATGAAGGTCAACACAACACCACAACAACACTGAAGGTCAACACAACACCACAACAACACTGAAGGTCAACACAACACCACAACAACACTGAAGGTCAACACCACACCACAACAACACTGAAGGTCAACACCACAACAACACCACACGACAACAACACTGAAGGTCAACACAACACCACAACAACACTGAAGGTCAACACAACACCACAACAACACTGAAGGTCAACACCACAACAACACTGAAGGTCAACACAACACCAACACACAACACCACAACAACACTGAAGGTCAACAACACTGAAGGTCAACACCACAACAACACTGAGGGTCAACACCACAACAACACACCACAACAACACACCACAACAACACTGAAGGTCAACACCACCACACCACAATAACACTGAAGGTCAACACAACACCACACCACAACAACACTGAAGATCAACACCACAACAACACTGAAGGTCAACACCACAACACTGAAGGTCAACACAACATTGCACTCTAGCATTACTAATGACTATATAGGCATAATAAACGACTATTATTTATCGAGATTAAATTGTTCATTTGAATTAGAAAACTCA
>NW_025553618.1:62500-115276 GCF_020424385.1 Procambarus clarkii
TTGCATTCCTTAAGCTCTTTGGAAAACACTTCATGCGGCCCTGGATCAATAGAGTCAGGCAGAGTGCCAGAGTCGGTTGCTAATGTGGTACCAATTTTTAAGAAAGGAGATAGATCACTTGCGTCAAACTGTCGGCCAATTAGCCTAACGTCTATTGTGGGAAAGTTACTTGAATTGATAATTGCAAATACAATTCGTCTGCATCTTGAAAAACATAAATTAATTAATTATTTGCAAAATGGTTTTACAAATGGCCGTTCATGTTTAACAAATTTGCTATCATTTTATTCCAGCATAGTTGAGGCAGTTGATAGTGGTAAGGATTGCGATGTTGTGTACCTTGACTTTAGCAAAGCTTTTGATACAGTGCCACATGAAAGACTGATTAAAAAGATTGAGGCTCGTGGTATTGGGGGTGCTATATTAAGTTGTATTAGGGCATGGCTATACCAAAGGAAACAGAGAGCTAGTATAAATGGAGTTAAGTCAGAGTGGGAAAATGTTGTAAGTGGAGTGCCTCAAGGCTTTGTCCTGGGACCTCTGCTGTTTATAATATATATAAATGATTTAGATTCAGGTTTGAGTAGCAACATTTGCAAATTTGACGATGATGCAATTTAAGCTTTGTTAATCTTTTTTCTTATGACAGGTTTCTAATTTAGGGAATTAACAAAAACAAGCAACACTTAGTGGGCCAGCCAGAGGCTTAGGGCCCGCGCAGGAATATCCCTGCAAAAAAAAAAAAAAAAACTTTGTAATCCTTCGCTGGACACGTTCTAGTAAATATATATCCATTCTATTGTATGGCGACCAAAACTGAACTGCATAATCTAAATGAGGCCTAACCAGAGCAAGATACAGCTGAAGAGCAACACCAGGTGTCTTATTACTAACGCTTCCATTAATATATCCTAGTGTCCTATTTGCCTTATTACGAACATTTATGTTTCATCCCACTACTCACAGATGGCTCCTGTTTCACCCCACGACTCACAGATGGTCCCTGTTTCACCTCACGACTCACAGATGGCTCCTGTTTCATCCCACTACTCACAGAGGGCTCCTGTTTCATCCCACGACTCACAGATGGCTCCTGTTTCACCCCTCGTCTCTCAGATGGCTGCTGTTTCTCCCCACAGACTCGAAGATGGCTTCTGTTTTACCCCTCGTCTCTCAGATGGTTTCTGTTTCTTCCCATGACTCATAGATGGCTCCTGATTCACCCTGAGTCTTAGTGATTGCTCCAGTTTCACCCCACGTCTCACAGATGGTTCCAGCTTCACCCAACGTTTCACATATGTCTAGTGTTCCTCTCCGAGCCTCACAGATGGCTCCAATTCAGCCTTGGGAGCATGAGTGACTAGAGACCTTAGCGGCAGGGTAGAGGTGCTGGAGCTAGAAGGATCACTTAGCCGCCACACCGGATACACATAATGACAACTAGAAACATGGTAGGCGGGAGCAGGAATGGCAGCATTGTGGAGGCAGATGTGGGGGAACACGAGCGTGGCTCCAGCACGAGTGGGGAGCTATGTAGGCACACGTGTACAATCATATGTTGGACTCCGAGAAAATATTGAAGAAAGAGCTGGAGAATGTGAGAGAACACGTTATTAAAGATAGAGGAAATAAGTTATGTTAGGAGAAAATATCAGACATGTGAGAAGTACAATAAAACCTCAAGGGCCGGAGAGTAAGACAAAGAGATAAACAGTGCCAAGAGAGAGTGCAGAAACAGAAGAAAGAATTGGAGGAAAAGTTTCAGGATGAATTGGAATATATTGCTACCTACTTGAAGGGCCAATTGGCGGAGCTAAATGAGAGACGTGAGAGAGTTGTTAAGCTGGGAGAAGTATGGAAAACTGAGATGAAGTAGACAGCTATTAATTACAAACTATATCATGAGAGGTTAAAAATATAGAAGATAGATTTGATTTCCATAAACAGGAGAGAAAACCAAGGGTGAGCGCTTGCGAAAAAGAGAGAGGATCGGCAACACCAACCTTGGATTAGTATGCCTGCACGAGGGCTGAGATAGACTTAGCCTAAGTTTACAGACCTTTACATACAGAGTTGTTGCATACAACAAAGGAACACTAAACTGCTAGACCAATAAAACTGGTATTTGTAAATGAAGTGGAACAAGAATCCTGATGAGACACGAAGGTAACCTAAGAAAAATAGAGAGGTAGATATACCCCTGACATAAATAAAGATGAAATAAAGAATAAGACAAAACAGCGCAGAGGAGAGGAAAGAACAAGGAGAAAAGAAACTGGAGGTGTGGAGGAAGAGAGAAGAGGGCAGCAAGGGGAAAGGAACCAACATCACTTGCCAGCAGCCTCTCCCTCCTTTTCCAGCCGTTGTCGTGAGGAAGCTTGGAGGGCGGCTGCCGGAATGTGATGATCCATAGGACAGTCCTCTGTTCCTCTGAAGCCTTATGCTTCTGCTACTTTCTTCATTAATTATGCTGGTTTCTTTTTCCGCTTCCTCATATTTATTTCTTTATCAGCACGTCTTCTCCTTTCTAATTGTTCCTTACAGCCGAATTGGTGCCATTACTGAATATCCTTTCTTTGGTCTTCTGTTTTGAAGCCGAGTGTTTGGGGAGGCACACTCTCACCCGTAGAACTGTGGTACCTGACGATGTCGAGCGAGAGGACGCTTTTATTGTCAAACTTTTCCTTCGTTGCTGAGCCCATTCTCGACGGACTGACGGTTCTTAAGGTGACGATTGTAGGGTGTATATTCACGATGCACCCCTGAGGGGGGGGGACTGTCTTGTCAGGTGTTGTGTCCTCTAATTGTGGCTCCATGGTGGGTGTGGGGGCTTAATTGTGGATGAAATTATAGTCTTGTTCGTTTCTATGCCGAGTTCTGACCTCATTTAACTTTTCAGATTCATGGGGTGGGCGACCAGGCCCCCGAGTTTGACTGTGATGAAAGGACTCTGTAACCCCTGCTACATTGGGGCCCAGACCAAGCTGCTTCTGACACTCTCTGCTCCTTCCCCACCTTTGTGACAGGGTTGCACCCTTAGTCCCAGGTGGTGACCATCTCATCACCTGGAGTAGATCCAGAGGCACAATTTCCAGTTCTTCACCTCTGTGGGTCTATTGTAGCGGATCCGGTGTTGGTCGTGACCAAACTGGGTTCCTACTTTTCGACTGTTAGCTCCAGTTCTCATCTTCCTCCTTCTTTCCTTACTTGTAAGCCCCTTCTTGAATCTTGTACATTAGATTTTTGCACACATCTCCAGCTACCTTATAACGATCCCTTCTCTCTCTCGAAACTCTCTCGAGAGTCTTCCTTGACTCTCTGCGGTTCAATGGCTGTAGGTAGGGATGACATTCATAATGAGATGCTTTGCCATCTCCCTCCATGCACATTCAGTATTTACTGAATATTTATAATCGTACCAGGGAGGCGTTATCAGTCCCCGAAGACTGGCTTGAGGCGGTAGTTTTTTTCTATTCAGAAACCAAGTTTTCTAGGGACATTCCCTATGGAGTTCCGCCCCATTACCCTATCGAGTTGCGTTCGCAAACTCTTTGAATGTATGGTCAATGTGTGTCTCATGTGGTTCCTGTTAGGCTATCACCACCTCTTCCCTCATTTTGGCTTTCACGGGTGTTGCAGCACGACTAATGTCTTAGTGAACTTGAATGTCGTATGCCCTTTGCTGCGAAGACCTCCGTTGTTGCTGTTCTTTTGACCTGGAAAAGGCGTATGACTCCACCTGGAGATACCTTAAATTGTCTCAACTCCGTTCTTTTGGCCTTCGTGGTACTCTTCCTCTCTTCCACTCTAATCGTTCCTTAAGAGTGAGGCTTGGTACCACTCTCTCTGCCTTTCTTTGGCAATACGAAGGTGTACCCCAAGGTAGTGTTCTAAGCACTACTCTTTTTCCTGGTTGCCCTCAATGGTCTTCTTTCCTCCCTTCCATATGGAATTTTTTCAACTTTCTTTGTTGATGATCTTACCCTCTGCTGTCAAGGTGATGACTCGTCTTGTCTCCAACGGCGGCTTCAACTTGCGCTTGATGCCGTGTCGTCTTGGGCCACTAATCATGGTCTCAAGTTCTCTACAACTAAGACTTGTGCTATGACCTTTACTCGGAAACAGGTCATTCTTCGTTCTCTTTTGGCGCTCTATGGAAATCTTCAAAGTTTCTGCAAATCTTTTGGAGTTAATCTTTGACACTCGTTTGTCTGGTCTCTTACCTCCGAGTTTAATGCTCTGAGGCCGTTAACTTACTTAAAGTCTTGTCCCATACTTCCTGAGGAGCTGATAGGCGCACGCTCCTCGTTTTACATGCCTCTCTCATGATGTCTAAATTCGATTATGGTGGTCCTGCTTACTCGTCTGCCTCTCCCTCATCTCTTCGCCGTCTTGATACTCTTCACCATACTGGGCTACACCTCGGCTCTGGTGCCTTTCGTTCAACTCCTACCCAGAGCCTATACGTTGATACAGGCATCCTGTATCGGTCGGTACAGGCATACCTGTATTTGGGAGCCGGTCGGCCGAGCGGACAGCACGCTGGACTTATGATCCTGTGGTCCTGGGGTCGATCCCAGGCGCCGGCGAGAAACATTGGGCAAAGTCTCTTTCACCCTATGCCCCTGTTACCTAGCAGTAAAATAGGTACCTGGGTGTTAGTCAGCTGTCACGGGCTGCTTCCTGGGGGTAGAGGCCTGGTCGAGGACCGGGCCGCGGGGACACTAAAACGCCCCAAAATCATCTCAAGATAACCTCAAGATATCCTGTCTCTACAGGATTGCCGTGATCGCAACTGTCTTCGCTACTTGTAGAGATGCGCGGTCTCTACAACACCCTCACTCTCGCTTATGTCATACTTTGACCATTACACCTCCTCCTGGGGCCCTGTTCCCTTTCACCAACATCCTTTTTCCTAACAGTTGTCTTGCTTGCAAGATTCTCTCTCGGTTCATATTACTAATATTTCTACCCGTGTCGTTCCATCCTTGCCCCCATGGAGGGTTCCACTTGCAAAGTTTTGCACAATCTTGACCCGCATAGCAAAGGCTTCTTTCCCTCCTACAGATCTGAAACGCCTTTTCATTACACACTTTTCTTCACACTTCCGCTACATTGCCATCTTCACAGATGGGTCTAGGTCTGCCGACGCTACTCCATTGTATTTCCTGTAGACTAGCATCTTCACGGCAGAACTTTATACAATTTTGTGTGCTCTTCGTCAACTGCTTTCTCGCCGTCATTCTTCCTTTGTTGTTGCATCTCAACTACACACACACACACACACATACACACACACACACACACATACACACACACACACGTACACAGACATACACACAAGAATAACATCGGAGGCGTGTGCGAGACTGGCTAACAGCAGAACTGCTTTCAGAAACTTGTGTAAGGAATCTTTCAGAACCTTGTATACCACGTATGTAAGGCCAATCCTGGACTGGAGTATGAGGCCTCAGCATGGAGCCCGTACCTTGTCAAGCACAAGACGAAACTGGAAAAAGTTCAGAGGTATGCCATAGGCTAGTCCCAGAACTAAGAGGCATGAGTTACGAGGGGTAGACTGCATGAAATGCACCTCACGACACAGGAAGACAGAAGAGTAAGGGGAGACATGATCACTACCTACAAAATTCTCAGAGGAATTGACAGGGTAGATAAAGATAAACTGTTTAACACGGGTGGTACGCGAACAAGGGGACACAGGTGGAAACCGAGTATCCAAATAAGCCACGGGGACGTTAGAAAGAATTTTTTCAGTGTCAGAGTAGTTAACAGCTGGAATGCAATAGGCAGTGATGTGGTGGAGGCTGACTCCATACACAGTTTCAAATGTAGATATGATAGAGCCCAGTAGGCTCAGGAACCTGTACACCAGTTGATTGACAGTTGAGAGGCGGGACCAAAGAGCCAGAGCTCAACCCGCGCAAGCACAAATAAGTGAGTACAAATAGGTGAGTACACACACACACACACACACACGCTTTATCTCTATCTGTCTCTGGCTTTTGGTCTCTCTCTCACTGCAACCGTGTAGCGTGAGGCAGGAGAGGGAGCCTGCCTCCCACCCCTGGTGACTGTGGTGCAGCTGGGGTTGAGCCACAATGGTCAGCTCACCTTATGTACCCCACCTCATGCTTCCTTTATTGACTAATGAGCCGAAGCCCAACCCCCATAAGCACAATTAGGCGAGTACAGATAATTACAGGCAAAGTATGAAAGTTAGGTGTTAACAATTTGCAATCAGTGCATAATATTATAAAGTACAGTAAAACAAACAAATAAAAACATAAAGAAAAAGACAATAATGTTGAATCTATTTATTTCAAATTTAGTCGTGATGGGGGGTTGGCTTAAATAGGATTGGTCTTAAACTCTCACCACTCACCTGAGGTGTGAGGAGGTGCACGGTGAGGGTCACCACTCACCTGAGGTGTGAGGAGGTGCACGGTGAGTGTCACCACTCACCTGAGGTGTGAGGTGGTGCACGGTGAGGGTCACCACTCACCTGAGGTGTGAGGAGGTGGTGCACGGTGAGGGTCACCACTCACCTGAGGTGTGAGGAGGTGGTGCACGGTGAGGGTCACCACTCACCTGAGGTGTGAGGTGGTGCACGGTGAGGGTCACCACTCACCTGAGGTGTGAGGTGGTGCACAGTGAGGGTCACCACTCACCTGAGGTGTGAGGTGGTGCACGGTGAGTGTCACCACTCACCTGAGGTGTGAGGTGGTGCACGGTGAGGGTCACCACTCACCTGAGCTGAGGTGTGAGGTGGTGCACGGTGAGGGTCACCACTCACCTGAGGTGTGAGGTGGTGCACGGTGAGGGTCACCACTCACCTGAGGTGTAAGGTGGTGCACGGTGAGGGTCAGCACTCACCTGAGGTGTGAGGAGGTGGTGCACGGTGAGGGTCACCACTCACCTGAGGTGTGAGGTGGTGCATGGTGAGGGTCAGCACTCACCTGAGGTGTGAGGAGGTGGTGCACGGTGAGGGTCACCACTCACCTGACGTATGAGGTGGTGCATGGGGAGGGTCAGCACTCACCTGAGGTGTGAGGTGGTGCACGGTGAGGGTCACCACTCACCTGGGGTGTGAGGTGGTGCACGGTGAGGGTCACCACTCACCTGAGGTGTAAGGTGGTGCACGGTGAGGGTCACCACTCACCTGAGGTGTGAGGAGGTGGTGCACGGTGTGGCTCACCACTCACCTGAGGTGTGAGGAGGTGGTGCACGGTGAGGGTCACCACTCACCTGAGGTGTGAGGAGGTGGTGCACGGTGAGGGTCACCACTCACCTGAGGTGTGAGGAGGTGGTGCACGGTGAGGGTCACCACTCACCTGAGGTGTGAGGTGGTGCACGGTGAGGGTCACCACTCACCTGAGGTGTGAGGTGGTGCACAGTGAGGGTCACCACTCACCTGAGGTGTGAGGTGGTGCACGGTGAGTGTCACCACTCACCTGAGGTGTGAGGTGGTGCACGGTGAGGGTCACCACTCACCTGAGCTGAGGTGTGAGGTGGTGCACGGTGAGGGTCACCACTCACCTGAGGTGTGAGGTGGTGCACGGTGAGGGTCACCACTCACCTGAGGTGTAAGGTGGTGCACGGTGAGGGTCAGCACTCACCTGAGGTGTGAGGAGGTGGTGCACGGTGAGGGTCACCACTCACCTGAGGTGTGAGGTGGTGCATGGTGAGGGTCAGCACTCACCTGAGGTGTGAGGAGGTGGTGCACGGTGAGGGTCACCACTCACCTGACGTATGAGGTGGTGCATGGTGAGGGTCAGCACTCACCTGAGGTGTGAGGTGGTGCACGGTGAGGGTCACCACTCACCTGGGGTGTGAGGTGGTGCACGGTGAGGGTCACCACTCACCTGAGGTGTAAGCTGGTGCACGGTGAGGGTCACCACTCACCTGAGGTGTGAGGAGGTGGTGCACGGTGTGGCTCACCACTCACCTGAGGTGTGAGGAGGTGGTGCACGGTGTGGCTCACCACTCACCTGAGGTGTAAGGTGGTGCATGGTGAGGGTCACCACTCACCTGAGGTGTGAGGTGGTGCACGGTGTGGGTCACCACTCACCTGAGGTGTAAGGTGGTGCACAGTGAGGGTCACCACTCACCTGAGGTGTGAGGTGGTGCACGGTGTGGGTCACCACTCACCTGAGGTGTAAGGTGGTGCATGGTGAGGGTCACCACTCACCTGAAGTGTGAGGGTCACCAATCACCTGAGGTGCGAGGTGGTGCACGGTAGTTGTAGGGATGACACCGTATGCGCCTCATTGAATTTTGGGCAAATGAGGCGCATATGGTGTCGGGGTTTTCACCGAACTTTTGAATGAGGCGCATACGGCACACCAGATTCACCGAACTTTTGAAAGAGGCGCATACGGCGTCAGGGTTTTCACAGATTTTTTGAAAGAGGCGCATACGGCGTCAGGGTTTTCACAGATTTTTTGAAAGAGGCGCATACGACGTCAGGGTTTTCACAGATTTTTTGAAAGAGGCACATACGGCGTCGGGGTTTTCACAGATTTTTTGAAAGAGGACGATTCGGCTCACCGGATTCACCGAACTTTTGAAAGAGGACGCTACGGCATCAGGGGTTTCAGGTAAATTAGGGCAGAGGACGATACGGCACACCGGATTCAACGAAATTTGGAAAGAGGACGCTACGGTGTCAGGTGTTCCAGGTGAATTTGGCCAATCATAGATTAGGAATTAAGGAATTCTTATGAAGAAAATAATTTCTGAGATTTTAGAAGTTTGTTAAGAGTTCTTATGAGGAAAATAATTTCATAGATGTTTGTTAAGAGTTCTTATGGGATAAATTTCAGAGTTCATACTGAGAATAAACAGATATTTTACACCATATATGTTTAAGTAGAATTCTTACATAAAAACTAGTATATGTCTATAACTAAACTAAACTGTTGCATTACCCGGCTATCCCCCTCCCCCCTCCCTTTCATCCCCAGTGTCATCTTACCTCACACCCCCTCCCTCCCTCGCCTTTCCCTCCCAACTCCCGTCACCTGTGTTGACCTCACTCCAGCCAGCCAGACGCTGCCTCCATCCCTATCTCACAAAACAGGTATCATCTCCGTAATCTTACCTTATCTTAGCGTCACCACAACACCTGTTCCTACCTCGCACCTCTCATCACCTGCCCCGCCTCTCAATCCCGTGTCACCTACGCCGACCCCACTAAACGCTTCCGCCAACTCACCTCCGTAATATCTGGACCTCTCTACCTGATACCTTACCCCCCTTTCCTTATTCATTACCAGTAATATTGTTCATTCATAATTCCGTACAGCTATTTTAGACATCGTAATATTTGTTCCTTTACATTAAACTAGTCAGTTTTACACAAATAAACAAAGTCAGTAAGCAGGGTCTAGCTCACGTTCCCCGCCCTACTTTTACTAATACATCTTCTTTAGTATCCAATCATTTTCTTTGAGATTTAAAACATAGCTATTTCAAACGTATTAAAATACAATAATTTAGTTAACAAGCTCCAGCTCCTGTCCCCCGCCGTAGTTCCCTCTCATATCCTCGTTAATACCTAACCAATCCCCTTAAAACATTAACACAGCCATATTTCGTATGTAGTAAAATAAATTGTGTTAGTAAGCAAGTTCTAGCTCCTGTCCCCGCCTTAGTTTATCCCCGTAACTTCTTTACTAACAGTCCAATCCCCCTAAAATTTTAAAAAGCAATATTTCAAAAGTAGTGCAATACAGTAATTTAGTTACTGAGCTCCAGCTCTTGTCCTCCACCTTAGTTTCCTTGCACATTTTCGTTAATAACCCATTAATTTTCATGAAATTTAAACACCGCCATACTTCTTAAACACCGCCGTAAGTAAAGATAACACATTTACCAAACTCCAGCTCTCGTCCCCCACCTTAGTTCTCTCTCATATCTTTGTAAATAACTAATAATTTTTTCTTAAATTTTTATCATAGGTGTTTCAGACGTAGTAAATAAAAACCAGTTCAGTTACCAAGTTTTCAACTCTTGTTCCCCGCTTAGCTCATTTGTACAAGTTCTTTATTATCCAACTAAATCACCTGAGATTTAAGATCACCCTATTTCTAACGTAGTAAAATTAATCAGGACATTAGCCAAGCTTCATTTCCTCTGCCTTAGATCATCAAACATAAATATATCCAATCAAGTCCCTCTCCAGCCAAACTCTTTATCAGAGTAATCACCTAACCCCAACCGGCGTAATTATCTTTTCTTCCCCTCCCACCTTCCTCCATCTCGTCCAAGTCTCATAAATTTAAATGTAGCTGTTAATTTGCTTGCTTTCTTTCCCCATTCATAGCATATTCTCTGTAAGTTCAGATGAGTACTTAGTCTTACATATTCTCTAGTTCACTCCATTTTATGTATGACTTAAACAACTATTACTGTGCATCCTATCATATTTTAACATGACTCATATGTAAATATACCCAACTCCTTCCTTCCATTAGAAGTCCCAGCATGTTCGCCTCGCATCTCACTACGCTTTTCTACTTTACATGTTCTTGCATGTGTTTCGCACATCTCAGTACCGACGCTTACAATCTCTCTCAATCCTTTACACGTTCGCACATGTTCTCAGCCTAACGTTTACAATTTTCCTCCATTCCTCCACTACATGTTCTTACCCGTTCATTACAGTCCCTTACATGTTCTCTGTACAACTTTTATACTCAGTATTCATGTTCTCTGTATTCATTAACCTTTCTTACATGTTTTCTATGTTCTTTGCCATGTTCCCCGTATGTTCTCTATGTTCGCCATATTCTTTAAAAATCAAATGTACCAAAACATTATTTTCTTAACGTTCCTTAATTAAAATCATTCGTCAATCAACTAAAAACATAGTCACTTTCGTGATTTCTCTACTAAACTTATTATCCAATCAACTAAATTAGTCAAGATTAGCCTCGTTCAAAACCGTTCTTAACTAAAATGACGTTTCTCTTAGCTAAAAATTGTCAAAGGAAACTTTCCAACACTGTTCATAACTAACTTTGTCCATTGTTAATCAACTAAAAATCACTTTAATCATTTCTTAACTAAACTTTTTCCCTAGTCAACAGAAAATAACCGTGTTCATCATGTTTCATTGTCATTTCTTATCTAAAATTATCCGCCAATCAACAGAAAAAGCCATGTTCATCATGTTTTTGTCTTTTTGTTTTAACTAAAAGTATTCATCAGTCAACTAAAAATAGTCACTTTCGTCATGTTTCCCTGTCATTTCTTAACTGAAATATCACTTCTCTCAACTGAAAATAGTCAAGTGTAGCCTCTTTTCCAGCAATGTTCTTAACTAAAGTAACCTTTCACTTCGATAAAAAATATTCAAATGTAACATTTTCAGCACTTCCGTAACTAAAATTATATGTCGTTAAGTATGAAATATAGTCAAAGGCACTCTCCGAGACAACAAGGATTTACTCAAAGACATCAAAGTTGCACTCAAAGACATCCTTTGAGACATCAAAGACATCCTTTGAGACATCAAAGACATCCTTTGAGACATCAAAGACATCCTCTAAGACATCAAAGACACCTCTCGAGACATAAAAGACACTCTTCGATACATCAGGGACACTCTCAAATGCATCAAAGGTACTCTTCGAGATATCAAAGACACATCTCGAGACATCAAAGACACTCTTCGAGACATCAAGGACACTCAAACACACCAAAGGTACCCTTCGAAATATCAAAGTTATTCTTCGAGACATCAAAGGTGCTCTCTAGGATATCTTCGTTCATTAAACTTATTCTCAGAGACCTCTAAAGTTATTCTCGATCATCAAAGTTGTTCTCTACATCATAAAAGTTATTCGCTAAGTAACCTTTCATTCGTCAGAGATGCTTTCTAAGACATCTTCGTCCATCAAAGTTATTCTCAGAGATATCTAAAGATATTCTCAGAGAATTCTAAAGTTAATCTTGGTCATCAAAGTAAATTTCTAAGTCACCTTCGTTATTGAGAGAAGCTTTCTGAGACATTCTCATTCAACAAAGCTGCCCTCAGAGCCATCAAAAAGTTAAATACTGTCATCAAGTTAATCTCTAAGTAACCTTTCGTTCATCAGAGATGCTTTCTAAGATATCTTTGTTCATCAAAATAATTCTCAGAGACATCTAAAGTTATTCTCAGAGACATCACAGTTGTTCTCGGAGACACCAGAGTCATCAAAACTTATTCTCAGAGCTATCAAAAGTTATTCTCAGAGTCATCTAAAGTAATCTCTAACTCACTCTCGTTCATCAAAAGTTGTTCTATAAGACATCAAAGTCATCAAAAGTTATTCTCTGAGCTATCAAAAAATACTACTCATGTTCTCAAGTCTTTCTCAAAGCCATCAAAGATATTCTCAGAAACATCAAAGGTAATCTCTAACTCACCTTCGTTCATCAAAGTCATTCTCTAAGTCATCAAAGTTGTTCTCTAAGACTTCAATGTTGTTCTCTAAGACATCAAAGTTGTTTCTTTAAGACATCAAAGTTAATCTCAGAGCCATCAAAGATATTCTTAGACTAATCAAAGTTATTCTAGGAGCTAGCAAAAGTTATTTCAGTGTCATCAAAGGTAATCTCTAAGACACTTTCGTTCATCAAAGGTAATCTCTAACTCACTTTCGGGCATCAAAAGTTGTTCTCTAAGACACCTTCGTTCATCAAAGAAACCCTCCTTCTTCCAACAAGTTATACTATAAAACATCAATGTTGTTCTCTAAGACATCTTCAGGCATAAAATTTCTCTCCAAAATGTAACCAGTTCAGCTTTTCATATCAAACTTTCACTTCTGTTAAAATATATTTTCTTAGACACTTTACCTTTGAAACTTTTCTCTGTGCAACACTGCTTAAACCTACTTAACCTATCCTCCCCACCCAATGTTACTTACCTAACATAACATTCCTAAACCTAACCTAGCTTACATAACCTAACCTAACTTACCTAACCTAACTAACCAAACCTAGCCTAACCTAATTTACCTATCCTAACTTAACTAACCTAACCTAACTTAACCTAATCTAACTTACCTTACCTAACTTACCAATCCTGTCTTAACCTAACCTAACTTAACTAACCTAACCTAACGTAACATGCCTTACCTAACTTACATAACCTAACCTAACTTACCAACAATAATTTACCTAACCTAGCTTACATAACCTAACCTAACTTGCCTATCCTAACTTAACTAACCTAACTTAACTTACCTAACCTAATCTAACTTAACCTAACTTAAATAACCTGACCTAACCTAACTTAACCTAATCTAACTTACCTAACCTAACCTAACTTACGTAACCTACCTATCCTAACTTAACTTAACTAACCTAACCTAACCTCTGAACAACACTGCATAAACCTACATAACCTATCCTCCCTACCTAATGTTACTTACCTAACATAACATTCCTAAACCTAACCTAGTTTACATAACCTAACCTAACTAACCAAACCTAACCTAGCCTAACATAACTTACCTAACCTAACATACCTAACCTAATTTAACTTGTATAACCTAACCTAACTTACCTAACCTAACCTACCTTTCCTAACTTAACTTGCATAACCTAACCTAACTTACCTAACCTAACCTAACCTAACTTAACTTGTATAACCAAGCATTACCTAGCTTAACCTAACCTAACCTAACTTTACTTGCATAATCTAACTTAACTTGCATAACCTAAACTTACCTAACTTATCCTATTCTAACTTATCCCAACCCATCCTAACTTAAAGTAAATTATCTAACTTAGCCTAACTTACTTAACTTAACATACCCAAACTGACGTAACCTAACTTACCTAGTCCAATTTACCAACCAAACATGACCTAACTTACATAAATATTCCTGCTTGTCTTTTGTGTTTCGTCAATATCTCATATTCATTTACTCGTTTCAAGGGATATTTTCTCAAATGGTCATTAACGCATTTCAGGTACTATTTGTTAAAGATTGGGTATTTAAGCATTTCAAAGAATTTTTTTTATACATGGGCATTTACTCGTTTCATGGGTTAATTTCTCAAATGGTCATTTTTGCATTTCAAGGGTTATTTGTTAAAGTTCATCAAGTTGCTCATAAGTTGTATTTTTATGTTTGTAATAATTGTTCTTATTCTTCCACCCTTTAACCTAACCTCTTGTAACCTTAGTGTATTTATTAGGTTTTATCATATATTCTTATTTCCCAACCCTTTAACCTAACCATTCAGATGTAGTTTAATGTGTTTTGACGTATTTGTTGAATATATTATCCTTTTCCTAACCTTTCAGATGTAGTTTTCTTTCCCTTTTTGTATATTTTACCCAAACCCACCATCCCACTTAACCTTCCTTAGGTTAAGTGGGAACAAATAAATAAGAAGAATAAGAACAAATGATAACCAACATAATGAATACACTAAGATTACAAGAGGTTAGGTTAAAGGGTGGAAGAATAAGAAAAATTATTACAAACATAATAAATACAACTTATGAGCAACATGATGAACTTTAACAAATAACCATTGAAATGCAAAAATGACCATTTGAGAAATTAACCCTTGAAACGAGTAAATGCCCATTTATAACAAAAATCCTTTGAAATGCTTAAACACCCAATCATTAACAAATAACCCTTGAAATGCAAAAATGACCATTTGAGAAATTAACCCTTGAAACGAGTAAATGCCCTTGTATAACAAAAATCCTTTGAAATGCTTAAATACCCAATCTTTAACAAATAGTACTTGAAATGCATAAATGACCATTTGAGAAAATATCCCTTGAAACGAGTAAATGAATATGAGACAATGATTGACGAAACACAAAAGACAAGCAGGAATATTTATGTAAGTTAGGTCATGTCAGGTTGGGTAAATTGGACTAGGTAAGTTAGGTTACGTCAGTTTGGGTATGTTAGGTTAAGTAAGTTAGGCTAAGTTAGATAATTTACTTTAAGTTAGGATAGGTTGGGATAAGTTAGGATAGGTTAGGTAAGTTTAGGTTATGCAAGTTAAGTTAGGTTAGGTTAGGTAAGTTAGGTTAGGTAAGTTAGGTTAGGTTAGGTTAAGCTAGGTAATGCTTGGTTATACAAGTTAGGTTAGGTTAGGTAAGTTAGGTTATGCAAGTTAAGTTAGGAAAGGTAAGTTAGGTTAGGTAAGTTAGGTTAGGTTATACAAGTTAAATTAGGTTAGGTTAGGATATACAAGTTAAATTAGGTTAGGTTAGGTATGTTAGGTTAGGTAAGTTATGTTAGGCTTGGTTAGGTTTGGTTAGTTAGGTTAGGTTATGTAAGCTACGTTTGGTTTAGGAATGTTATGTTAGGTAAGTAACATTAGGTAGGGAGGATAGGTTACTGTTACAGTTTAAGAGTCATATCAGCTCTCCCTACTGATTCTCTGAGGTTCAGGGAGTCTATTGATATATGTGGCGACCAGACCGGCTGCCAGTTAAGGGAGAAAGTTACATTATAAGTTGTAAGTAAGGGGAAATTGGCGCCCTGATATAAAATGAAAGAGTATCCCCTAATGCAGATATGACGTTTTGGAAGGGACACAAGCCGATCGCGGATTGGCCGACTTAGGTCGCAGGCGACCAATCAGGACCCGCCATGACGTCACCGAGTGCCCCGGGCGGCGCCAACGTCAGAGTTGACCTGACCGTGAAGGCGAGAGGACGCACCTCGGTCAGCTCTCAAGGATTTGAGGCTCTACAAGCCTTTCTTAGTGGATTAGAGCTGGCTATCGCAGCCCATCTTACGTATTGGAGACCCCGCGCTTCTGGGAAGCAAAAAGGAACCAAGTTTATTGAGCAAAAGAGTGCCAAACTTGGAAAATATTCGGCGACGACGCTGGGCGGCGACGCTGGGCGGCGACGCTGGACGTTGAGGGCCTGGAAAGGTGTGGCGGGCAAGCCTAGCTGTGACCGGGTCACATCCACTGAGGGTTTGGGAAGGACGACACCGTGCCTAGGACAAGGAGCAACGCCTTGTGGAAGGGGCGAGTGTGGGAAAATAGTGATTAGCTCAGTGCCCATCGATGAACCAGGATTGGGGTAGCTGAATCTCAGGGATTGGAACGGCGACGACGCAAAGGCTCCACGACACCTGAGGACCTGTGGAACGTTCCTGGATCGTTAAGGATCGACTCAGGAAGCGTGGGAATCTCACACCATCGAGGGACAGGCGTCGTGAGCCAGGAATGTAAGGTAGATCATATTCCCTCCCATTACCCCTTGTGTGAGTAGGCTAGATAGGCCACAATATTCACTTATGTATGTGGCAATAGGACATTAATACTTTAGTAGTAGAATAGGCTGCAGGGCAGCTTGTGTCCAGGACTGTCAGAGAGGACAGTGTGTATGGATGGTAGGACAGTGAAGAAGAGGCGCCGACGTGGTGAAGAGGCGCCGACGTGGTGAAGAGGCCCTCCTGTGAGAGAGTGTGGGACTTTCTGCCCAGTTGAAGTCTGGTCTTTCTGCCCAGTTGAAGGAGTGTTGGAGGTCGTGGAAGAAGAGGCTGACGACCTCCAGACTTATTATCCTTATTTTCCTATTCATGTATTACTTGTGATTGTATGTGTGTTCATGTAATTTGCGTCAGTAAATTCACACATTTTATCATTGTGTTTAAGTGTGCCTCCATTTATAATATTTCTCTATGAGCATACACGAAGGTTATCATAGTACCACCTAGGGAACACTACGTTCTCTATAGAAGTTCTTATTGCCTGGAGAGTGGTAAAGACAGCACGGACCTATATAAAAGTGTACCCTTAGCCATCCGATCAGTATCAGTGCCTGAATGGTGGCAACTAGTAACGTGGTGGCTACAGAGGTAAAGCCACACAGACCTTCCTGGGAGAGTACCCTGGGCCGACAGTCTAGTAGCAGATCTATGGGAGTAGCAATCTTCTGGCTACAAACAATATATAATACACCCGCTGGAACTGCATTGCTGGGGTGCAGATATAATAACCCAGCTGGCGACCTTGTTAAGAAGAAGATAGAGAAGACATGCGGGAAAGGAGTTCCTGCAACCTTTTTGTCTAGCAGGCAAGACTCAGGGAGGTTATGGTTATAAGGTAAGCCTGAGTCTTCCTTCACTCCTCCACGGGTCTAGGCCGGAACTGTTAACAGTAGTTTCCCCGTGTTTGACTGAAGGGCTTCCAGGGTGAATCAGTGCCACCCCTTTTGTGGTGGAAGCAAAGACCTGCGGAGGTGGGCATTGTTGGTCCTCTACTGTGTGACCAAGGAGACTCCGGTGAATCCAGGGAGTCAGAGGGGCTGAGTATTCGGCCTTTTGAGCCCCTAGTAGCTGAGTGCTAGCAGATCCCCAGCCCACCCCCTGTGACAGTTACGTAGGTTTATTAAGTGTTTTTCAGAGGTTAGGTTAGTTAATTTAGGATAGATAGGTTAGGTTAAGTAAGTTAGGTTAGGTTAAGTAAGTTAGGTTAGGTTAGGTTAAGTTAGGTTAGGTCAGGTTAGGTAAGTTAGGTTAAGTTAGGTTAGGTTAGGTAAGTTAGGTTAGTTATGTTATGACAGGTAAGTTAGGTTAGGTTAGGCTATGTAAGGTAGGGTAGGTAAGCTAGGTTAGGTAAGTTGAATTACATTATGTAAGTTAGGTTAGGTTAGTTAGGTAAGGTAAGTTACGTTAGGTTAAGATAGGATAGGTAAGGTGGGCTAGGTTAAGTTAGGTTAGATTAGTTAAGTTAGGATAGGTAAGTTAGGTTAGGCTAAGTTTGGTTAGTTAGGTTAGGTTATGTGAGCTCGGTTAGGTAAGTTAGGTTAGGTTAGGTAAGTTAGGTTAGGTTAGCTTAGTTAAGTTAGGATAGGTAAGTTAAGTTAGGTTAGGTAAGTTAGGTTAGGGTTAGTTAGGTTAGGTTATGTAAGCTAGGTAAGTAACATTGGGTGGGGAGGATAGGTTAGGTAGGTTTAAGCAGTGTTGCACAGAGAAAAGTTTCAAAGGTAAAGTGTCTAAGAATATATATTTTAATGGAAGTGCAAGTATGATATGAAAAGCTGAACTAGTTACATTTTGAAGAGAAATTTTATGCCTGAAGATGTCTTAGAGAACAACATTGATGTCTTATAGTATAACTTGTTGGAAGAAGGAGGGTTTCTTTGATGAACGAAGGTGTCTTAGAGAACCACTTTTGATGAACGAAAGTGAGTTAGAGATTACCTTTGATGACTCTGAGATTAACTTTGATGAACGAAAGTGTCTTAGAGATTTCCTTTGACGACACTGAAATAACTTTTGCTAGCACCTAGAATAACTCTGATTAGTCTGAGAATACCTTTGATGACTCTGAGATTAACTTTGATGTCTTAGAGAAACCACTTTAATGTCTTAGGGAACAACATTGAAGTCATAGACAACAACTTTGATGACTTAGAGAATGACTATGATGGACGAAGGTGAGTTTGAGATTACCTTTGATGTTTCTGAGAATATCTTTGATGACTTCGAGAAAGACTTTTGAGAACACGAGTATTTTTTTTTGATAGCTCGGAAAATAACTTTTGATGACTTTGATGTCTTATAGAACAACTTTTGATGATCGAGAGTGAGTTAGATATTACCTTAGATGACTCTGAGAATAACTTTTGGTACCTCTGAGAATAACTTTTGATGATTCTGGTGTCTCCGGGAATAACTGTGATGTTTCTGAGAATAACTTTAGATGTCTCTGAAAATAACTTTGATGAACAAAGATATCTTAGAAAGGTTCTCTGATGAACGAAAAGTTACTTAGAGATTAACTTGATGACAGTATATAACTTTTTGATGCCTCTGAGGACACCTTTGTTGAATGAGGATGTCTCAGAAAGCTTCTCTCAATAACGAAGGTGACTTAGAAATTAATTTTGATGACCGAGATTAACTTTCGAATTCTCTGAGAATATCTTTAGATATCTCTGAGAATAACTTGGATGGACGAAGATGTCTTAGTAAGCATCTCTGACGAATGAAAGGTTACTTAGCGAATAACTTTTATGATGTAGAGAACAATTTTGATGATCGAGAATAACTTTAGATGTGTCTGAGAATAAGTTTGATGAACGAAGATATCCTAGAGAGCACATTTGATGTCTCGAAGAATAACTTTGATATCTCGAAGAGGACCTTTGATGCGTTTGAAAGTGTCCCTGATGTATCGAAGAGTGTCTTTGATGTCTCGAGAGGTGTCTTTGATACCTCGAAGAGCACCTTTGATGCGATTGAGAGTGAACCTGATGTATCGAAGAGTGTCTTTGAGGATGTCTTTGATGTCTCAAAGGATGTCTTTGAGTGCAACTTTGATGTCTTTGAGTAAGTCCTTGTTGCCTCGGAGAGTGCCTTTGACTATATTTCATACTTAACGACATATAATTTTAGTTACGAAAGTGCTGAAAATGTTACATTTGAATATTTTTTTTCGAAGTGAAAGGTTACTTTAGTTAAGAACATTGCTGGTAAAGAGGCTTCACTTGACTATTTTCAGTTGAGAGAAGTGATATTTTAGTTAAGAAATGACAGGGAAACATGATGGAAGTGACTATTTTTAGTTGACTGATGAATACTTTTAGTTAAAACAAAAAGACAAAAACATGATGAACATGGCTTTTTCTGTTGATTGGCGGATAATTTTAGATAAGAAATGACAATGAAATATGATGAACACGTTATTTTCTGTTGACTAGGGAAGAAGTTTAGTTAAGAAATGATTAAAGTGATTATTTTTAGTTGATTGACGATGAATAAAGTTAGTTATGAACAGTGTTGGAAAGTTTCCTTTGACAGTTTTTAGCTAAGAGAAACGTCATTTTAGTTAAGAACGGTTTTGAACGAGGCTAATCCTGACTATTTTAGTTGATTGGATAATAAGTTTAGTTGAGAAATGACGAAAGTGACTATGTTTTTAGTTGATTGACGAATGATTTTAATTAAGGAACGTTAAGAAAAGAATGTTTTGGTACATTTGATTTTTAAAGAATATGGCGAACATAGAGAACATACGGGGAACATGGCAAATAACATAGAAAACATGTAAGAAAGGTTAATGAATACAGAGAACATGTAAGGGACTGTAATGAACGGGTAAGAACATGTAGTGGAGGAATGGAGGAAAATTGTCAACGTTAGGCTGAGAACATGTGCGAACGTGTAAAGGATTGAGAGAGATTGTAAGCGTCGGTACTGAGATGTGCGAAACACATGCAAGAACATGTAAAGTAGAAAAGCGTAGTGAGATGCGAGGCGAACATGCTGGGACTTCTAATGGAAGGAAGGAGATGGGTATATTTACATATGAGTCGTGTTAAAATATGATAGGATACACGGTAATAGTTGTTTAAGTCTTATATAAGATGGAAAGAACTAGAGAATATGTAAGACTAAGTACTCATCTGAACTTATAGAGAATATGCTATGAAAGATGAAAGAAAGCAAGCAAATTAACAGCTGCATTTAAATTTATGAGACTTGGACGAGATGGAGGAAGGTGGGAGGGGGTGAAAAGATAATTACACAGGTTGGGGTTAGGTGATTACTCTGATAAAGAGTTTGGCTGGAGAGGGACTTGATTGGATATATTTATGTTTGATAATCTAAGGCAGAGGAAATGGAGCTTGGCTAATGTCCTGATTAATTTTACTACGTTAGAAATAAGATGATCTTAAATCTCAGGTGATTTAGTTGGATAATAAAGAACTTGTACAAATGAGCTAAGCGGGGAACAAGAGTTGAAAACTTGGTAACTGAACTGGTTTTTATTTACTACGTCTGAAACACCTATGTTAAAAATTTAAGAAAAATTTATTGGTTATTTACAAAGATATGAGAGAGAACTAAGGTGGGGGACGAGAGCTGAAGTTTGGTAAATGTGTTATCTTTACTTACTCAGTTAGAAGTATGGCGAGGTTTAAATTTCATGAAATTAATGGGTTATTAACGAAGATGTGCGAGGAAACTAAGGTGGAGGACAAGAGCTGGAGCTCAGTAACTAAATTACTGTATTGCACTACGTTTGAAATATGGCTGTTTAAAAATTTAGGGGGATAGGACTGTTAGTAAAGAAGTTACGGGGATAAACTAAGGCGGGGACAGGAGCTAGAACTTGCTTACTAACATGATTGATTTTACTACATACGAAATATGGCTGTTTTAAAATTTAAAGGGGATTGGTTAGGTATTAACGAGTATATGAGAGGGAACTACGGCGGGGGACAGGAGCTGGAGCTCGTTAACTAAATTATTGTATTTTAATACGTTTGAAATAGCTATGTTTTAAATCTCGAAGAAAATGATTGGATACTAAAGAAGATGTATTAGTAAAAGTAGGGCGGGGAACGTGAGCTAGACCCTGCTTACTGACTTTGTTTATTTGTGTAAAACTGACTAGTTTAATGTAAAGGAACAAATATTACGATGTCTAAAATAGCTGTAGGGAATTATGAATGAACAATATTACTGATAATGAATAAGGAAAGGGGGGTAAGGTATCAGGTAGAGAGGTCCAGATATTACGGAGGTGAGTTGGCGGAAGCGTTTGGTGGGGTCGGCGTAGGTGACACGGGAGTGAGAGGCGGGGCAGGTGATGAGAGGTGCGAGGTAGGAAAAGGTGTTGTGGTGACGCTAAGATAAGGTAAGATTACGGAGATGATACCTGTTTTGTGAGATAGGGATGGAGGCAGCGTCTGGCTGGCTGGAGTGAGGTCAACACAGGTGACGGGGGTTGGGAGGGAAAGGCGAGGGAGGGAGGGGGTGTGAGGTAAGATGACACAGGGGATGAAAGGGAGGGGGTAGGGGGATAGCCGGGTAATGCTACAGTTTAGTTTAGTTATAGACATATACTAGTTTTTATGTAAGAATTCTACTTAAACATATACGGTGTAAAATATCTGTTTATTCTCGGTATGAACTCTGAAATTTCTCCCATAAGAACTCTTAACAAACATCTATGAAATTATTTTCCTCATAAGAACTCTTAACAAACTTCTAAAATCTCAGAAATTATTTTCCTCATAAGAATTCCTTAATTCCTAATCTATGATTGGCCAAATTCTCCTGGAACACCTGACACCGTAGCGTCCTCTTTCCAAAGTTCGTTGAATCCGGAGTGCCGTATCGTCCTCTGCCCTAATTTACCTGAAACCCCTGATGCCGTAGCGTCCTCTTTCAAAAGTTCGGTGAAAACCCCGACGCCATATGCGCCTCTTTCAAAAAATCTGTGAAAACCCTGACGCCGTATGCGCCTCTTTCAAAAGTTCGGTGAATCTGGTGTGCCGTATGCGCCTCATTCAAAAGTTCGGTGAAAACCCCGACATCATATGCGCCTCATTTGCCCAAAATCCAATGAGGCGCATACGGTGTCATCCCTATTACACACGGTGAAGGTCACCACTCACCTGAGGTGTGAGGTGGTGCACTGTGAGGGTCACCACTCATCTGAGGTGTGAGGTGCTGCACGGTGAGGGTCACCACTCACCCGAGGTGTGAGGTGGTGCATGGTGAGGGTCACCACTCACCTGAGGTGTGAGGGTCACCACTGACCTGAGGTGTGAGGGTCACCACTCACCTGAGGTGTGGGGGTCACCACTCACCTGAGGTGTGGGGGTCACCACTCACATGGGGTGTGAGGTACTGCACGGTGAGGGTCACCACTCTCCTGAGGTGTGAGGGTCACCACTGACCTGGGGTGTGAGGGTCACCACTGACCTGGGGTGTGAGGGTCACCACTGACCTGGGGTGTGAGGGTCACCACTGACCTGAGGTGTGAGGGTCACCACTCACCTGAGGTGTGAGGGTCACCACTGACCTGGGGTGTGGGGGTCACCACTGACCTGGGGTGTGAGGGTCACCACTGACCTGGGGTGTGAGGGTCACCACTGACCTGGGGTGTGAGGGTCACCACTCACCTGAGGTGTGAGGGTCACCACTGACCTGGGGTGTGAGGGTCACCACTGACCTGGGGTGTGAGGGTCACCACTCACCTGGGGTGTGAGGGTCACCACTGACCTGAGGTGTGAGGGTCACCACTCACCGTAGGTGTGAGGTGCTGCATCACGAGGGGAAGGATCAGCTTCTGGTCGTCAGCGGCCACATCAGCACCATAGGTGGTCCTCGGCCAGTCTGTAGACAACACAACTGTTGTATGGTCTCTGGGGTGTTGTAGGGTCTCGGGGGTGTTGTAGGGTCTCTGGGGTGTTGTAGGGTCTATGGGGGTGTTGTAGGGTCTCTGGGGTGTTGTAGGGTCTCTGGGGTGTTGTAGGGTCTCAGGGGTGTTGTAGAGTCTCTGGGGTGTAGTAGGGTCTCTGGGGTGTTGTAGGGTCTCTGGGGTGTTGTAGGGTCTATGGGGTGTTGTAGGGTCTCTGGGGTGTTGTAGGGTCTCTGTGGTGTTGTAGGTCTCTGGGGTGTTGTGGGTCTCTGGGGTGTTGTAAGGTTTGTGGGGTGTTGTAGGGTCTCCGGGGTGTTGTAGGGTCTCTGGGGTGATGTAGGTCTCTGGGGTGTTGTGGGTCTCTGGGGTGTTGTAGGGTCTCTGGGGTGTTGTAGGGTCTCTGGGGTGTTGAAGGGTCTCTGGGGTGTTGTAGGTCTCTGGGGTGTTGTAGGGTCTCTGGGGTGTTGTAGGGTCTTTGGGGTGTTGTAGGGTCTCTGGGGTGTTTGTAGAGTATAGTTTCTGGGGTGTTGTATGGTCTCTGTGGTGTTGTATGGTCTCTGGGGTGTTGTATGGTCCTGGGGTGTTGCATGGTCTCTGGGGTGTTGTAGAGTATGGTCTCTGGGGTGTTGTAGAGTATGGTCTCTGGGGTGTTGTAGAGTATGGTCACTGGGGTGTTGTTGGGTCTATGGGGTGTTGTAGGGTCTCTGGGGTGTTGTAGGGGTCTCTGGGGTGTTGTAGAGTCTCTGGGGTGTTGTAGGGTCTCTCGGGTGTTGTAGGGTCTCTGGGGTGTTGTAGGGTCTCTGGGGTGTTGTAGGGTCTCTGGGGTGTTGAAGGGTCTCTGGGGTGTTGTAGGTCTCTGGGGTGTTGTACGGTCTCTGGGGTGTTGTAGGGTCTCTGGGGTGTTGTAGAGTGTTTGGGGTGTTGTAGGGTCTCTGGGGTGTTGTAGAGTATGGTTTCTGGGTTGTTGTATGGTTTCTGTGGTGTTGTATGGTCTCTGGGGTGTTGTATGGTCCTGGGGTGTTGTATGGTCTCTGTGGTGTTGTATGGTCTCTGGGGTGTTGTATGGTCCTGGGGTGTTGTATGGTCTCTGGGGTGTTGTAGAGTATGGTCTCTGGGGTGTTGTATGGTCTCTGGGGTGTTGTAGTATGGTCTCTGGGGTGTTGTAGAGTCTCTGGGGTGTTGTAGGGTCTCTGGGGTGTTGTAGAGTATAGTCTCTGGGGTGTTGTAGAGTATTGTCTCTGGGGTGTTGTAGGGTCTCTGGGGTGTTGTATGGTCTCTGGGGTGTTGTAGGGTCTCTGGGGTGTTGTAGGGTCTCTGGGGTGTTGTAGGGTCTCTGGGGTGTTGTAGGGTCTCTGGGGTGTTGTAGGGTCTCTGGGGTGTTGTAGGGTCTCTGGGGTGTTGTAGGGTCTCTGGGGTGTTGTAGGGTCTCTGGGGTGTTGTAGGGTCTCTGGGGTGTTGTACGGTCTCTGGGGTGTTGTAGGGTCTCTGGGGTGTTGTAGGGTCTCTGGGGTGTTGTAGGGTCTCTGGGGTGTTGTATGGTCTCTGGGGTGTTGTAGGGTCTCCGGGGTGTTGTATGGTCTCTAGGGTTTTGTAGAGTCTCTGGGGGTGTTGTAGGGTCTCTCGGGTGTTGTATGGTCTCTGGGGTGTTGTAGGGTCTCTGGGGTGTTGTATGGTCTCTGGGGTGTTGTGGGGTGTTGTAGGGTCTCTGGGGTGTTGTAGGGTCTCTGGGGTGTTGTAGGGTCTCTGGGGTGTTGTAGGGTCTCTGGGGTGTTGTAGGGTCTCTGGGGTGTTGTAGGGTCTCTGGGGTGTTGTAGGGTCTCTGGGGTGTTGTATGGTCTCTGGGGTGTTGTAGGGTCTCTGGGGTGTTGTAGGGTCTCTGGGGTGTTGTAGGGTCTCTGGGGTGTTGTAGGGTCTCTGGGGTGTTGTAGGGTCTCTGGGGTGTTGTAGGGTCTCTGGGGTGTTGTAGGGTCTCTGGGGTGTTGTATGGTCTCTGGGGGGTGTAGGGTCTTTGGGGTGGTGTAGGGTCTCTGGGGTGTTGTATGGTCTCTGGGGTGTTGTATGGTCTCTGGGGTGTTGTAGAGTCTCTGGGGTGTTGTATGGTCTCTGGGGTGTTGTATGGTCTCTGGGGTGTTGTATGGTCTCTGGGGTGTTGTATGGTCTCTGGGGTGTTGTAGGGTCTCTGGGGTGTTGTATGGTCTCTGGGGTGTTGTAGAGTCTCTGGGGTGTTGTAGGGTCTCTGGGGTGTTGTAGAGTATGGTCTCTGGGGTGTTGTAGAGTATGGTCTCTGGGGTGTTGTATGGTCTCTGGGGTGTTGTATGGTCTCTGGGGTGTTGTAGAGTATGGTCTCTGGGGTGTTGTATGGTCTCTGGGGTGTTGTATGGTCTCTGGGGTGTTGTATGGTCTCTGGGGTGAGTATGGTCTCTGGGGTGTTGTAGAGTATGGTCTCTGGGGTTTTGTATGGTCTCTGGGGTGTTGTAGAGTAGGGTCTCTGAAGTGTTGTAGAGTATGGTCTCTGGGGTGTTGTATGGTCTCTGGGGTATTGTAGAGTATGGTCTCTGGGGTGTTGTAGAGTATGGTCTCTGGGGTGTTGTATGGTCTCTGGGGTGTTGTAGAGTATGGTCTCTGGGGTGTTGTATGGTCTCTGGGGTGTTGTAGAGTAAGGAGAGAAGGAGAGATGGAGGGAGGAAGGGTTATGGAGGCAGGTGGGTGGGCAATAAAGATGGCAGTAAAATGTGTGTGTAAAAGTTAGATCTTTAGAAAAGATCTAAAGAACAGAAATAAGCTGAGAGTAAATTAGGAGATAGGGAGCAGTGAGGCTGATGAGGAGTGTGAGTGAATGCTCTATCAGTTCCCACTGCTTTCATGTTGCAGAGCTGTTGCGTGTGGACAGGAGTCGAGACGCTAACCATAGTGTTCATAGTGCACACCATATGTACATGTGGTGTGCAGAGTCCGTGACGCAGTGGTAAGACACTCGCCCGGCGCTTCGCGAGTGCTTTGGCCTGATATCGTATCCTGGCCGGGGAGGATTGACCGGGCACCAATCTTTAACTGTAGCCTCTGTTCACCCAGCAATGAATGGGTACCTGTTTGTTAAACGATTTGGAGGGGTCGTTTTCCGAGGAAAATTAGGATTAAGGACATGCCCGAAACGCTATGCTTGATGGTGGCTTTATGAGAATTTATGAACTCTTATCTACATAAGTAAATGAAATATGCTCTCTACCATAGAAATGTACTGGGAGCTAATATGTTCAGTGTGTGTGCTGAGAGCCCGTAGTTCACGCAGCATGACTATACTACCAGGCATGTTTACCGCGCGGAGGCACAGGACGCACTAACACTCACTAACACTCACTACACACAGAAATCACAATAGCATGATGCATCAAATAAACAAAAGGACATAGGTTCGAATCCTCGTCACGGCCTTTATGGATTTGTAACAGTCATTAGTTTAGGAGCTAGCATCCACCCGCTGACATTAGAAGCTACTTTGGCCAACTTTTGCCCTCAGGACACTGGCAGTCTGGTCACAGACAAGAGGCCCAGGTAATCATGGCATAGCTTCTTTAACGTCCTCCACCTACGTGACCTCTGGCGGCCTATGCGAAGGTTAGTGTACACAGACCGTGGTGACAACGATTCTCTGATTGGTTAGACTCGAGAGACAAAGGTTGTGAGCTGGATAGTGCGTCAGTAGTTCACACCACCCAAGTTATTCCCAGCCTAGGACACAGCCAGCCGTGTTCATCAGTAGTCAAAGGCCAGTAGCTAGGACACATTGTACTAAGTCCTTATGGTATGTCAAGTTATTACTAATTCGCTGTAAATAACCTACAAATGGCACACGGTATAACTACATAAAACAAATCAAGTGAAACTGACTGTAACGAAGAAATCGCTATGGTATAGCGAGATGGAACACGCTGTGTAAGGTGCCTTTCATCATGATTTATCTAAGTCATTGGTATAGTAAATGTCGACTACATAAAGGAATGAATATTGTCTGGTAACTGAGAGTGCAGAAGTAGGTGAAGTGCTTTGGAGTAACTCGTAGAGATGAAACATTTTAGTCACCATTATAGTCTTTACTCGGGATTATGTAAGTCACCCGCGTCTCAACCCGTGTAAGTGAGCCACGAGCAAACTGTGCAGCCGAACCACGTGTGATTCAGAGTCCAGCCCGCACCAGATTCGTCCAGAATCGTCACGCCGCTGAGACTGGTGACCAAGTGATGCGTCAACTTCCCCCGCATACACCTCACATGTCACTCTGCGCGACGATGTAGTGTGAAACCCACTTCCGCGAAGTGAGCGCATATTCTGCAATAAGTGTAACACGAGGTCATTTGTTGGTGAAGGTTCAGCACGAATCCTTCTTGCGAGACTCAAAGACTGACTGACTGAAGACTGGTAGACTGACGCCTGGAGACCAGCTCTAGTGTGTGTGTGTGTGTGTGTAAGGTGGGAATGTTTAAGGCTAGCCAGTTACAGTAAGCACTTGACGAGGCTCATAGAGCTGGTGACCAGGGGACTGAAGAATTGGGCGAGGATGCAGAAAACTTGAGCTAGGAACGGGAGACGAGACGGCTGAAGGAAGAACAGATCGGTGGCCCATCCACCATGGATTAGAACTTTTATCTATTACTGTTCAGTTGAGCGGTTAGTTACCTTGAGGTGCTTCCGGGGCTTAGCGTCCCCGCGGCCCGGTTGTCGACCAGGCCGCGGTGTGTTCAGTTAATGCACGCAGTTGTCACACACGGGCTTGGTTCGCAAACAGCTGGCTAGAGTTGAGAGGTGTGTCTTGTGGGTCTTCATTCTTGGTTCTTCATTCTTCTGAATTCAATCTTGGTTCTTCCTGGCTCGAGCATCGTTCTTCTTGATCTTCTTAACGGTGGTAGTCATGTTTCTTGGCAACATGGCGGCCCTATTGGTCGGGTTTGAAGGTCTGGTATGAAGTAGGAAATCCATAGAACTGTAGGCAACCTTTGGTGTAGGAGATGGTGCTCCCACAGAGACCTCCTCGTCGGACGAGGAGTCTGAAGGGTCGAGTGCTGGTGCAGTGGCTGGTGGCAGAGGCGTTTGCTGGCTCTTCTGGGTCGACGTCTCAGTCTTCTTGAGTGCCTCCCGCATGTTGGCAGACAATTTTGGGTATTTAACATAGTAGTCAGAGTCAATACGATCAGAGTGGAGTAGGGTCACATCACCACAGTAACAAACTGTGGCTGCTTCAAAGTATCATTTAGTTGTCTGGCCGTGGTGGGGGTAGATGTCCCTGTTGCGGTGCCGAGGCTGGTGTGGGGAACTCCTTGCTTACGCCTCTGTGCGCCTCTGTGCCCCCGTGTACTCACCTAATTGTGCTTGCGGGGTTGAGCTTTGTCTCTTTGGTCCCGCCTCTCAACTGTCAATCAACTGATGTACAGATTCCTGAGCCTACTGGGCTCTATCATATCTACTTTTGAAACTGTGTATGGAGTCAGCCTCTACCACATCACTGCCTAGTGCATTCCATTTATTAACTACTCTCACACTGAAAAAAATCTTTCTAACGTCTCTGTGGCTCATCTGGGTACTAAGTTTCCATCTGTGTTCCCTTGTTCGTATTCCACCCGTGCTGAAAAGTTTGTCTTTGTCCACCCTGTTAATTCCCCTGAGAATTTTGTAAGTGGTTATCATGTCTCCCCTTACTCATCTGTTTTCCAGGGACGTGAGTTTTAGCTCCTTTAGCCTCTCCTCGTAGCTCATTCCTCTCAGTTCCGGGACATATTCCGGAAGTATGCTGAAGATTCAGCATACCGCTGAATCTTCTCTAACTTTGTCTTGTGTTTAACTAGGTATGGACTCCAGGCTGGAGCTGCATACTCCAGGATTGGTCTGACATAAGTGGTATACAGAGCACTGAACGATTCCTTACACAAGTTTCTAAAGGCAGTTCTTATGTTGGCCAGTCGAGCATATGCCGCTGATGATATCCTTTTGATGTGGGCCTCTGGGGACAGGTTCGGTGTGATATCAACCCCCCAGATCTTTCTCGTTATTTGACTCTTGCAGGATTTCACCTCCCAAATGGTTCCTTGTGTTCAGCCTCCTGCTCCCTTCGCCTAATTTCATTACTTTACACTTTCCTGAGTTGAACTTTAGCAGCCATTTTCTAGACCATTCCTCCAGTTTGTCCAGGTCATCATGTAGTCTCTGTCTATCTTCATCCGTCTTGATTCTTCTCATAATTTTTGCATCATCAGCAAACATTTAGAGGAACGAGTCTATACCCTCCGGAAGATGGTTTACATATATTAGAAACAGGATGGGTCCAAGTACTGAGCCCTGTGGTACTCTGCTGGTGACATTTCGCCACTCAGATACCTCCCCCCCTCACCGTTACTCGCTGTTTCCTGTTGCTTAAGTACTCCCTTATCCACTGGAGCACCTTCCTTTTTACTCCTGGCTGTTGCTCCAACTTTTTTAACAGCCTTTTATGGGGTACCGTGTCAAAGGCTTTCTGGCAGTCCAGGAAAATGCAGTCGGCCCACCCTTCTCTTACCTGCCTAATTTTTGTTGCCTGGTCATAGAATTCTATTAAACCTGTGAGGGACAATTTACCATCTCTGAACCCATGTTAGTAGAGCGTTACAAAGTTATTTCCCTCCATTTCGTGTGCAGGTTCCCTGGAGTGGGGGGTTGTTGCCCCTGCTGTGATCACTGGTGAGAGCCGAGATTTAGTTCTCGTACTGAAAAAACACGCCATGAAGCAAGACTCCGTGACGAAGGGCCCTGTGCCAGGGGGTCCCCATGCTGCCGGCTCCAGTGGAGGTGGGCCCAGTGCGGTCCAGTCCGGTGTTATGTGGACGCCCCCGTCGCTCTGCGTCTGAGGAGGACAAGGCGTTGAGGATTGAGTACTGGTGGAAATATCCTCAGAGTCAATTTCCGGACAAGTATTAGACTTTCTGGACCCGTTCGCGGGTTTGGTGTTTTTTCTCTTGTTTGTTAACGTAGTTTGCCGGATCCTGATGCTTCTGTTTGTCTTCTGTGCTGTTTTGAGGTTTTCATATGACTGTTTTTATATTCAAGCTTTTATTGTTCATTGTGCTTTTTCTGTACTGTGCGTTTCTGTCAACCCTTCCCCCCCCCCTTTACCAGCGAGACAGTTGTTTACTGTTGCCGCTGGTGGTGCCAGGTGACACAGGTCAGATGTGGCCCAATTTGTTGGTCGACTGGAGATATTTAGCCAGTGCTTTGACTTTTTGGTAATTTTCCTGTAACGAGTGGTCACCTCCTCCTAATATGTGCTCGATGGTAAAGGGTATTTTAGGTGCGATAAATACTTGTTTGAAATTTACTTTGGCACTATGATGTCGGAAATAGTGAAGGAGATAGTGTTCGATTGTTTCAGGCACCTGACAGTGGATGCAAAGTTCGTTGACTATTCTATATTTAGAGCTGTGTGCTGCCAGTTTGGTGTGTATCAGCCTTAATCTGGTCATCGTTACATCAATTTCTCTGTTTTTATATATATGACATGTTTCCATGTTTTTAATTTCTTTTTTATGGGCCCATAGTGCCAAGGTGAACATGACGTTCTCAATTTTGTAGAAAATCTTGGGTGATGGTATTTTTGAAGGCTTCTTTACGTGCAACATGAGGAATTAGATGACGGGTAATGTGAGGCGTGTTGTGCATCACTATGGCCAGTAGGTCTACAAGTTCATTATGAAGTATACCACAATGTGCTGGGACCGTCATACCCGTTCAATCGATGTTCACAGAGAAGTTGAAGGCATGGGTGGACAAACACTTTGCACGTTGTGGAAGAGTACATTAGTGCTTGAGTCGCACTCTTGGAGTCACTACAGATTGTATATATCCCAACTGGTAATGTGATTACTTGAAGAGCCTGATATAAGACATATAATTCAGCTGCGAAAATAGATAGATGGTTTGGTAACGGCCGTCCCTGCCTGAGATGGTATTGAGGGATCCCCACAGCTAGTGACCGAGGGTGTTGTTCATGAGGATGAGAGATCCATCAGCGTAAGTCGCTGTGGCATTTGGGCAACAATTTGTCATTGTTGAGACAAAGACTGAGGCTATGGGTGAGTTTGGTGCAGACTTTGGAATGTTGTCTTCCAGTTGTATTAGTGTTTTAGGAGTTGTATAAAGCCAAGATGGAGTAAGGAGGGGGGGAGGCAGTAAGTTGAGTTTCAGAGTTTTGGAATAAAGTAAGGTCTATATTGAGGTTATTTGTAGCACGTGTGAGGAAAGGTTATGAGTGATTGGTGGGGGGGAGACTGTTGGGTATTTTTTTATCTGTAGATACTATAATGATGAAGATATATATTGTGATGATTAAGGTAAAAAGTAGCATTATGAAGGAAAATATTATCATGATGGAGCTATATATTATCATGATGGAGCTATATATTATCATGACGGAGCTATATATTATCATGATGGAGCTATATATTATCATGATGGAGATATATATTATCATGATGGAGCTATATATTATCATGATGAGGTCAGATATTAACATGATGGAGCTATATTATCATGATGGAGCTATATATTAACATGATGGCGCTATATATTATCATGATGAGGTCAGATATTAACATGATGGAGGTTGAGAGTATCATGGTGAAGGAAGGCATGATGATGGAAGGAGTGGCAACTGACCGGTGGCCTTAGCGATGGCACCAATGAAGCAGGCTGGCACCGCCATCAGGAAGCAGCCCACAGAGCCCGCGTAGGATAGCACCTCCGCCTGCCTCCTGGTCCGGGCTGATAACACACGCTGGAAGTACACCTGCAACACCAGTACACACCTGTCACTACACCTACAACACCAGTACACACCTGTTACTACACCTTCAACTCCAATACACCTGTCACTACACCTGCAACACCAGTACACACACCTGTCTCTACACCTGCGACACCAGTACACATCTGTCACTACACCAGTAACGTCACACTACACCTGCAACAACAGTACACACCTGTCACTACACCTGCAACACCAGTACACACCTGTTACTACACCTGCAACTCCAGTACACACCTGTTACTACACCTGCAACACCAGAATACATCTGTCACTACACCAGTAACGTCACACTACACCTGCAACAACAGTACACATATGTCACTACACCAGTAACGTCACACTACACCTGCAACAACAGTACACATATGTCACTACACCAGTAACGTCACACTACACACAATCTACATAACTAACCATCTACACTACATCACTAACCATCTACACTACATTACTAACCATCTACTCTACAACACTAACTATCTACACTACACACGACCTTCATCACTAACCATCTACACTACACACGACCCTCATCACTAACCATCTACACTACACACTACCTTCATCACTAACCATCTACACTACACACTACCTTCATCACTAACCATCTACACTACACAAGACCTTCATCACTAACCATCTACACTACACAAGACCTTCATCACTAACCATCTACACTACACACTACCTTCATCACTAACCATCTACACTACACAAGACCTTCATCACTAACCATCTACACTACACACGACCTTCATCACTAACCATCTACACTACACACGACCTTCATCACTAACCATCTACACTACATCACAAACTATCTACACTAACCATCTACACTACACAAGACCTTCATCACTAACCATCTACACTACACACGACCTTCATCACTAACCATCTACACTACATCACTAACTATCTACACTAACCATCTACACTACACAAGACCTTCATCACTAACCATCTACACTACACACGACCTTCATCACTAACCATCTTCACTACACAAGACCTTCATCACTAACCATCTACACTACACATGACTTACAACAGAAGATGTCATCCATCAGCCTCAAGAGGTCAAGAAGTTGCACACTTGCTCATCACTACACACACACATAAGGTGATGTACACTTCAGAAAAGAAGGAAAACAAAACATATTCTTACAGACAGTTGCAAACACAAACCACGCCCACAAATACACCTGCACATGCAGCAAGACATGTGTACCTACACACCTGCCAGGGGATGCCCCCGAAGATGAGCAGCACAGCGAAGTCCGTCCACTCGCCCCAGAGCCAGGGCGTGTCCGCGGAGATGGAGCCCAACCAGTCCGTCACGCTGGGGCTAAGGGAGCCCACGGCCTCGTTACTCATGGCGAAGGGCACCGCCAGCCACTGCAACACAGAAGGCCATGTTGCTGGTCACGTCCTTAACACGTAACACAGGAGACCATGCTACTGGTCATGTCCTCAACACGTAACACAGGAGACCATGCTACTGGTCATGTCCTTAACACGTAACACAAGAAACTATGCTGCTGGTCATGTCCTCAACACGTAACACAGGAGACCATGCTGCTGGTCATGTCCTCAACACGTAACACAGGAGACCATGCTGCTGGTCATGTCCTCAACACGTAACACAGGAGACCATGTTGCTGGTCACGTCCTCAACATGTAACACAGGAGACCATGTTGCTGGTCACGTCCTCAACACGTAACACAGGAGACCATGTTGCTGGTCACGTCCTCAACACGTAACACAGGAGACCATGTTGCTGGTCACGTCCTCAACACGTAACATAGGAGACCATGTTGCTGGTCATGTCCTCAACACATAACACAGGAGACCATGTTGCTGGCCACGTCCTCAACACGTAACAAAAGACCATGCTGCTGGTCACATCCTTAACACGTAACACAGGAAACTATGCTGCTTTTCACGTCCTTAACATGTAACACAGGAGACCATGTTGCTGGTCACGTCCTCAACACGTAACACAGGAGACCATGCTGCTGGTCACGTCCTCAACACGTAACACAGGAGTCCGTGCTGCTGGCCACGTCCTCAACACGTAACACAGGAGACCATGCTGCTGGTTTCGTGGTACACACCGCACGACTCTCTCATGAAAGCGAGAGACGGGGATAGGCAAAGGTGTGTTATGATCTCAGGCTGCAGGAGAAACGAGTCTCCCCCTGAGAGTTATTCTGCCAGTTATGGTGCTGGGTTTTGGGTGAAGTGGTGCTGGATGTTGGGTGTGGTGGTGTTTGGTGTAGTGGTGTTAGTTGTTGGGTGTGGTGGTGTTGGGTGTGGTGGAGTTGGGCGTTGGGTGTGGTGGTGTTGGGTGTGGTGGTGTTGGGTATTGGGTGTGGTGGTGTTGGGTGTTGGGTGTGGTGGTGCTGGGTGTTGGGTGTGGTGGTGCTGGGTGTTGGGTGTGGTGGTGCTGGGTGTTGGGTGTTGTGGTGCTGGGTGTTGGGTGTTGGGTGTGGTGGTGCTGGGTGTTGGGAGTGGTGGTGTTAGGGGTTGGGTGAGGTGGTGCTGGGTGTTGGGTGTGGTGGTGCTGGGTGTTGGTGTGGTGGTGCTGGGTGTTGTGGTGCTAAGTGTTGGGTGTGGTGGTGCTGGGTGTTGGGTGTGGTGGTGCTGGGTGTTGGTGTGGTGGTGCTGGGTGTTGGGTGTAGTGGTGCTGGGTGTTGGGTGTTGTGGTGGTGGTTGTTGGTGTGGTGGTGCTGAGTGTTGGTGAGGAGGTGTTGGGTGTTGGGTGTGGTGGTGTTGGGTGTTGGGTGTGATGGTGCTGGGTGTTGGTGTGGTGGTGCTAGGTGTTGGGTGTGTAGGTGCTGGGTGTTGGGTGTCGTTGTGTTGGGTGTTGTGGTGCTGGGGTGTTAGGTGTGGTAGTGCTGTGTGTGGTGGTGCTGAGTGTTGGATGTGGTGGTGCTGGGTGTTGGGAGAAGTGGTGCTTGATTTTGGGTGTGGTGGTGTTGGGTGTGGTGGAGTTGGGCGTTGGGTGTGGTGCTGTTGGGTGTGGTGGTGTTGGGTGTTGGGTGTGGTGGTGTTGGGTGTTGGGTGTGGTGGTGCTGGGTGATGGGTGTGGTGGTGCTGGGTGTTGGGTGGGTTGGAGCTGGGTGTTGGGTGTCGTTGTGTTGGGTGTTGTGGTGCTGGGTGTTGTGTTTGGTGGTGCTGGGTGTTGGGTGTTTTGGTGCTGGGTGTTGGGTGTGGTGGTGCTGGGTGTTGGGTGTGGTGGTGCTGGGTGTTGGGTGTAGTGGTGTTGGGTGTTGGGTGTGGTTGTGTTGGGTGTTGGGTGTTGTGGTGCTGGGTGTTGGGTGTGGTGGTGCTGGGTGTTGGGTGTGGTGGTGCAGGCTGTTGGGTGTGGTGGTGCTGGCTGTTGGGTGTGATGGCGCTGGCTGTTGGGTGTGGTGATGCTTGGTGTTGGATGTGGTGGTGCTAGGTGTTGGGTGTGGTGGTGCTGGGTGTTGGGCGTGGTGGTGTTGGGTGTTGGGTTTGGGTGTGTTTGCTGTGGTGGTGTTGGGTGCTGGGTGTGGTGGTGTTCGATGTGGTGGTACTGGGTGTTGAGCTTGGTGGTGCTGGGGGTTTGGTGTGGTGGTGTTGGGTGTTGGGTGTGGTGGTGCTGGGTGTTGGGTGTGGTGGTGCTGGGTGTTGGGCGTGGTGGTGCTGGGTGTTGGGTGTGGTGGTGCAGGCTGTTGGGTGTGGTGGTGCTGGCTGTTGGGTGTGGTGGTGTTGGCTGTTGGATGTGGTGGTGCTAGGTGTTGGGTGTGGTGGTGCTGGGTGTTGGGCGTGGTGGTGTTGGGTGTGTTGGTGCTGGGTGTTGGGTGTTGTGGTGCTGGGTGTTGGGTGTTGTGGTGCTGGGTCTTGGGTGTGGTGGTGTTGGGTGTTGGGTGAGGTGGTGCTAGCTGTTGGGTTTGGTGGTGCTGGGTGTTGGTGCGGTGGTGCTGGGTGTTGGGTGTGGTGGTGCTGGGTGTTGGGTGTTGTGGTGCTTGGTGTTGGTGTGGTGGTGCTGGGTGTTATCTGTGTAGTTCCTAGGTATTGGTGTGGTGGTGTTGAGTGTTGGGTGTGGTGGTGTTGGGTGTGGTGGTGCTGGGTGTTGATGTGGTGGTGCTAGGTGTTGGGTGTGTAGGTGCCGGGTGTTTGGTGTGGTGGTGTTGGGTGTTGGGTGTGGTGGTGCTGGGTGTTGGGAGTGGTGGTGTTGAGTGTGGTGGTGCTGGGTGTCGGGTGTGGTGGTGCTGGGTGTTGGGTGTGGTGGTGCTGGACGTTGGGTGTGGTGTTGCTGGGTGTGGTGGTGCTGGGTGTGGTGGTGCTGGGTGTTGGGTGTGGTGGTGCTTGGTGTTGGGTGTGGTGGTGCCGGGTGTTGGGTGTGGTGGTGCTAGGTGTTGGGAGTGGTGGTGTTGAGTGTGGTGGTGCTGGGTGTCGGGTGTGGTGGTGCTGGGTGTTGGGTGTGGTGGTGCTGGACGTTGGGTGTGGTGTTGCTGGGTGTGGTGGTGCTGGGTGTGGTGGTGCTGGGTGTTGGGTGTGGTGGTGCTGGGTGTTCGTTGTGGTGGTGCTGGGTGTTGGGTGTAGTAATGATGAGTGCTGGTGTGGTGGTGCTGGGTGTTGGGTTTGGTGGTGTTGGGAGTTGAGTGTGGTAATGATGGGTGTTGGGTATTGTGGTGCTGGGT
The DNA here is from genome assembly GCF_020424385.1 of Procambarus clarkii. Taxonomy (NCBI): domain Eukaryota; kingdom Metazoa; phylum Arthropoda; class Malacostraca; order Decapoda; family Cambaridae; genus Procambarus; species Procambarus clarkii. Next base: position 99,174 of record NW_025553618.1, read on the forward strand.
GTTGGGTGTGGTGAAGCTGGGTGTTTGATGTGGAGGTGCTGGGTGTTGGGTGTGGTGGTGCTGGGTATTGGGCGTGGTGGTGTTGTGTGTGGTGGTGTTGTGTGTGGTGGTGCTGGGTGTTGGGTGTTGTGGTGCTGGGTCTTGGGTGTGGTTGTGTTGGGTGTTGGGTGTTGTGGTGCTGGGTGTGGTGGTGTTGGGTGTTGGGCGTGGTGGTGCTGGGTGTTGGGTGTGGTGGTGCTGGATGTTGGGTGTTGGGCGCGGTGGTGCTGGGTGTTGGGCGTGGTGGTGCTAGGTGTTGTGTGTTGTAGTGCTGGGTGTTGGGTGTGGTGGTGTTGGGTGTTGGGTGAGGTGATGCTGGGTATTGGATGTAATGGTGCTGGGTGTTGGGTGTTGTGGTGCTGAGTGTTGGGTGTTGGGTGTGGGGTGGTGGTGCTGGGTGTTGGGAGTGGTGGTGTTAGGTGTTGGGTGTGGTGGTGCTGGGTGTTGGGTGTGGTGGTGCTGGGTGTTGGGTTTGGTGGTGTTGGGAGTTGAGTGTGGTAGTGTTGGGTGTTGGGTGTGGTGGTGCTGGGTGTTGGTGTAGTGGTGCTGGGTGTTGGTGTGGTGGTGCTGGGTGTTGTGGTGCTGGGTGTTGGGTGTGGTGGTGCTGGGTGTTGGGTGTGGTGGTGCTGGGTATTGGGTTTGGTGGTGTTGGGAGTTGAGTGTGGTAGTGTTGGGTGTTGGGTGTGGTGGTGCTGGGTGTTGGTGTATTGGTGCTGGGTGTTGGGTGTAGTGGTGCTGGGTGTTGGGTGTTGTGGTGGTGGTAGTTGGTGTGGTGGTGCTGGGTGTTGGTGAGGTGTTGGGTGTTGGTGTGGTGCTGCTGGGTGTTGGGTGTGGTGGAGCTGGGTGTTAGGTGTGGTGGTACTGGGTGTTGGGCTGTGGTGGTGTTTGGTGTTGGGTGTGGTGGTTCCGGGTGTTGGGTGTGGTGTTGCTGGGTGTGGTGGTGCTGGGTATGGTGGTGGTGGGTGTTGGGTGTGGTGGTGCTGGGTGTTGGTTGTGGTGGTGCTGGGTGTTGGGCGTGGTGGTGCTTGGTAAAGTGGTGCTGGATGTTAGATGTAGTGGTGCTGAGTGTTGTGGTGCTGGGTGTGGTGGTGTTGGGTGTTCGGTGTGGTGGTGCTTGGTGTTGGATGTTGTGGTGCTGGGTGTTGGGTGAAGTGGTGCTGGATTTTGGGTGTGGTGGTGCTGGGTGTGGTGGTGCTGGGTGTTAGATGTTGTGGTGCTGGGTGTGGTGGTGCTGAGTGTTGGGTGTGGTTGTGCTGGGTTTTGGGTGAAGTGGTGCTGGATGTTGGGTGTGGTGGTGTTTGGTGTGGTGGTGTTAGGTGTTGGGTGTGGTGGTGTTGGGTGTTGGGTGTGGTGGTGCTGGGTGTTAGGTGTGGTGGTACTGGGTGTTGGGATGTGGTGGTGCTTGGTGTTGGGTGTGGTGGTGCCGGGTGTTGGGTGTGGTGGTGCTAGGTGTTGGGAGTGGTGGTGTTGAGTGTGGTGGTGCTGGGTGTCGGGTGTGGTGGTGCTGGGTGTTGGGTGTGGTGGTGCTGGACGTTGGGTGTGGTGTTGCTGGGTGTGGTGGTGCTGGGTGTGGTGGTGCTGGGTGTTGGGTGTGGTGGTGCTGGGTGTTCGTTGTGGTGGTGCTGAGTGTTGGGTGTAGTAATGATGAGTGCTGGTGTGGTGGTGCTGGGTGTTGGGTTTGGTGGTGTTGGGAGTTGAGTGTGGTAATGATGGGTGTTGGGTATTGTGGTGCTGGGTGTTGGGTGTGGTGAAGCTGGGTGTTTGATGTGGAGGTGCTGGGTGTTGGGTGTGGTGGTGCTGGGTATTGGGCGTGGTGGTGTTGTGTGTGGTGGTGCTGGGTGTTGGGTGTTGTGGTGCTGGGTCTTGGGTGTGGTTGTGTTGGGTGTTGGGTGTTGTGGTGCTGGGTGTGGTGGTGTCGGGTGTTGTGCGTGGTGGTGCTGGGTGTTGGGTGTGGTGGTGCTGGATGTTGGGTGTTGGGCGCGGTGGTGCTGGGTGTTGGGCGTGGTGGTGCTAGGTGTTGTGTGTTGTAGTGCTGGGTGTTGGGTGTGGTGGTGTTGGGTGTTGGGTGAGGTGATGCTGGGTATTGGATGTAATGGTGCTGGGTGTTGGGTGTTGTGGTGCTGAGTGTTGGGTGTTGGGTGTGGTGGTGCTGGGTGTTGGGAGTGGTGGTGTTAGGTGTTGGGTGTGGTGGTGCTGGGTGTTGGGTGTGGTGGTGCTGGGTGTTGGGTTTGGTGGTGTTGGGAGTTGAGTGTGGTAGTGTTGGGTGTTGGGTGTGGTGGTGCTGGGTGTTGGTGTGGTGGTGCTGGGTGTTGTGGTGCTGGGTGTTGGGTGTGGTGGTGCTGGGTGTTGGGTGTGGTGGTGCTGGGTATTGGGTTTGGTAGTGTTGGGAGTTGAGTGTGGTAGTGTTGGGTGTTGGGTGTGGTGGTGCTGGGTGTTGGTGTATTGGTGCTGGGTGTTGGGTGTAGTGGTGCTGGGTGTTGGGTGTGGTGGTGGTGTTGTGGTGGGTGGTTGGGTGTGGTGAGGTGCTGGGTGTTGGTGAGGTGTTGGGTGTTGGGTGTAGTAGTGTTGGGTGTTTGGTGTGGTGGTGCTGGGTGTTGGTGTGGTGGTGCTGGGTGTTGGGTGTGGTGGTGCTGGGTGTTAGGTGTGGTGGTACTGGGTGTTGGGCTGTGGTGGTGTTTGGTGTTGGGTGTGGTGGTGGGTGTTGGGGGTGTTGGGTGTGGTGTTGCTGGGTGTGGTGGTGCTGGGTGTGGTGGTGCTGGGTGTTGGGTGTGGTGGTGCTGGGTGTTGGTTGTGGTGGTGCTGGGTGTTGGGTGTGGTGGTGCTTGGTGAAGTGGTGCTGGATGTTAGATGTAGTGGTGCTGAGTGTTGTGGTGCTGGGTGTGGTGGTGTTGGGTGTTCGGTGTGGTGGTGCTTGGTGTTGGATGTTGTGGTGCTGGGGTGTTAGGTGTGGTAGTGCTGTGTGTGGTGGTGCTGAGTGTTGGATGTGGTGGTGCTGGGTGTTGGGTGAAGTGGTGCTGGATTTTGGGTGTGGTGGTGCTGGGTGTGGTGGTGCTGGGTGTTAGATGTTGTGGTGCTGGGTGTGGTGGTGCTGAGTGTTGGGTGTGGTGGTGCTGGGTTTTGGGTGAAGTGGTGCTGGATGTTGGGTGTGGTGGTGTTTGGTGTGGTGGTGTTAGGTGTTGGGTGTGGTGGTGTTGGGTGTGGTGGAGTTGGGCGTTGGGTGTGGTGGTGTTGGGTGTGGTGGTGTTGGGTGTTGGGTGTGGTGGTGTTGGGTGTTGGGTGTGGTGGTGCTGGGTGTTGGGTGTTGTGGTGCTGGGTGTTGGGTGTGGTGGTGCTGGGTGTTGGGTGTTGTGGTGCTGGGTGTTGGGTGTTGTGGTGGTGGTTGTTGGTGTGGTGGTGCTGAGTGTTGGTGAGGAGGTGTTGGGTGTTGGGTGTGGTGGTGTTGGGTGTTGGGTGTTGTGGTGCTGGGTGTTGGGTGTGTTGATGCTGGGTGTTTGATGTGGAGGTGCAAGGTGTTGGGTGTGGTGGTGCTGGGTATTGGGCGTGGTGGTGTTGTGTGTGGTGGTGCTGGGTGTTGGGTGTTGTGGTGCTGGGTCTTGGGTGTGGTGGTGCTGGGTGTTGGGTGTTGTGGTGCTAGGTGTTGGGTGTTGTGGTGCTGGGTGTTGGGTGTGGTGATGGTGGGTGTTTGATGTGGAGGTGCTAGGTGTTGGGTGTGGTGGTGCTGGGTATTGGGCGTGGTGGTGTTGTGTGTGGTGGTGCTGGGTGTTGGGTGTTGTGGTGCTGGGTCTTGGGTGTGGTTGTGTTGGGTGTTGGGTGTTGTGGTGCTGGGTGTGGTGGTGTTGGGTGTTGGGCGTGGTGCTGCTGGGTGTTGTGTGAAGTGGTGCTGGATGTTGGGTGTAGTGGTGCTGAGTGTTGTGGTGCTGGGTGTTGTGGTGCTGGGTGTTGGGTGAAGTGGTGCTGGAGGTTGGGTTAGTAGTGCTGAGTGTTGTGGTGCTGGGTGTTGTGGTGCTGGGTGTGGTGGTGCTGGGTGTTCGGTGTGGTGGTGCTGGGTGTTGGGTGTGGTGGTGTTGGGTGTTGGGTGTGGTGGTGCTGGGAGTTGGGCGTGGTGGTGCTGGGTGCTGTGGTGATGGGCTTTGTGGTGCTGGGTGTGGTGGTGTTGGGTGTGGATTGTGGTGGTGCTGGGTGTTGGGTGTGGTGGTGCTGGGTGTTGGGTGTAGTGGTGTTGGGTGTGGTGGTGCTGGATGTAGGGTGTTGTGGTGCTGGGTGTTGGGTGTGGTGGTGCTGGGTGTTGGGCGTGGTGGTGCTGGGTGTTGGGTGTGGTGGTGTTGGGGGTTGGATGTGGTGGTGTTTGGTGTTGGGTGTGGTGGTGCTGGATGTTGGGCGTGGTGGTGCTGAGTGTTGGGTGTTGTGGTGCTGGGTGTTGGGTGTGGTGGTGCTGGGTGTTGGGTGTTGTGGTGCTGGGTGTTAATTGTTGTGGTGCTGGGTGTTGGGTGTGGTGGTGGTGCTGGGTGTTGGGCGTTGTGGTGTTGGGTGTTGGGTGTGGTGGTCTTGGGTGTTGGGTGTGGTCGTGCTGGGTGTTGGGTGTGGTGGTGTTGGGTGTTGGGCGTGGTGGTGCTGAGTGTTGGGTGTTGTGGTGCTGGGTGTTGGGTGTGGTGATGCTGGGTGTTGGGTGTGGTGGTGTTAGGTGTTGGATGTTGTGGTGCTGGGTGTTGGGTGTGGTGGTCCTGTGTGTTGGGTGTGGTGGTGCTGGGTGTTGGGCGTGGTGGTGCTGGGTGTTGGGTGTGGTGGTGTTGGGTGTTGGGTGTGGTGGTGCTGGGTGTTGGGTGTGGTGGTGCTGGGTGTTGAGCGTGGTGGTGCTGGGTGTTGGGTGTTGTGGTGCTGGGTGTTGGGTGTGGTGGTGTTGGGTGTTGGGTGTGGTGGTGCTGGGTGTTGGGTGTGGGGGTGCTGGGTGTTGGGTGTTATGGTGCTGGGTGTTGGGTGTTGTGGTGCTGGGTGTTGGGTGTGGTGGTGCTGGGTGTTGGGTGTGGTGGTGCTGGGTGTTGGGTGTGGTGGTGCTGGGTGTTGGGTATTGTGGTGCTGGGTGTTGGGTGTGGTGATGATGGGTGTTGGGTATTGTGGTGCTGGGTGTTGGGTGTGGTGAAGCTGGGTGTTTGATGTGGAGGTGCTGGGTGTTGGGTGTGGTGGTGCTGGGTATTGGGCGTGGTGGTGTTGTGTGTGGTGGTGCTGGGTGTTGGGTGTTGTGGTGCTGGGTCTTGGGTGTGGTTGTGTTGGGTGTTGGGTGTTGTGGTGCTGGGTGTGGTGGTGTTGGGTGTTGGGCGTGGTGGTGCTGGGTTTTGGGTGAAGTGGTGCTGGATGTTGGGTGTGGTGGTGTTTGGTGTAGTGGTGTTAGTTGTTGGGTGTGGTGGTGTTAGGTGTGGTGGAGTTGGGCGTTGGGTGTGGTGGTGTTGGATGTGGTGGTGTTGGGTGTTGGGTGTGGTGGTGTTGGGTGTTGGGTGTGGTGGTGCTGGGTGTTGGGTGTGGTGGTGCTGGGTGTTGGGTGTGGTGGTGCTGGGTGTTGGGTGTTGTGGTGCTGGGTGTTGGGTGTTGGGTGTAGTGGTGCTGGGTGTTGGGAGTGGTGGTGTTAGGGGTTGGGTGAGGTGGTGCTGGGTGTTGGGTTTGGTGGTGTTGGGAGTTGAGTGTGGTAGTGTTGGGTGTTGGGTATTGTGGTGCTGGGTGTGGTGGTACTGAGTGTTGGGTGTGGTGGTGCTGGGTTTTGGGTGAAGTGGTGCTGGATGTTGGGTGTGGTGGTGTTTGGTGAAGTGGTGTTAGTTGTTGGGTGTGGTGGTGTTGGGTGTGGTGGAGTTGGGCGTTGGGTGTGGTGGTGTTGGGTGTGGTGGTGTTGGGTGTGGTGGTGTTGGGTGTTGGGTGTGGTGGTGCTGGGTGTTGGGTGTGGTGGTGCTGGGTGTTGGGTGTGGTGGTGCTGGGTGTTGGGTGTTGTGGTGCTGGGTGTTGGGTGTTGGGTGTAGTGGTGCTGGGTGTTGGGAGTGGTGGTGTTAGGGGTTGGGTGAGGTGGTGCTGGGTGTTGGGTGTGGTGGTGCTGGGTTTTGGTGTGGTGGTGCTGGGTGTTGTGGTGCTGGGTGTTGAGTGTGGTGGTGCTGGGTGTTGGGTGTGGTGGTGCTGGGTATTGGGTTTGGTGGTGTTGGGAGTTGAGTGTGGTAGTGTTGGGTGTTGGGTGTAGTGGTGCTGGGTGTTGGTGTGGTGGTGCTGGGTGTCGGGTGTAGTGGTGCTGGGTGTTGAGTGTTGTGGTGGTGGTTGTTGGTGTGGTGGTGCTGAGTGTTGGTGAGGAGGTGTTGGGTGTTGGGTGTGGTGGTGTTGGGTGTTGGGTGTGGTGGTGCTGGGTGTTGGTGTGGTGGTGCTGGGTGTTGGGTGTGTAGGTGCTGGGTGTTTGGTGTGGTGGTGCTGGGTGTTGGTGTGGTGGTGCTGGGTGTTGGGTGTGGTGGTGCTGGGTGTTAGGTGTGGTGGTACTGGGTGTTGGGCTGTGGTGGTGTTTGGTGTTGGGTGTGGTGGTGCCGGGTGTTGGGTGTGGTGATGCTGGGTGTTGGGTGTGGTGGTGTTTAGTGTGGTGGTGCTGGATGTTGGGTGTGGTGTTGCTGGGTGTGGTGGTGCTGGGTGTGGTGGTGCTGGGTGTTGGGTGTGGTGGTGCTGGGTGTTGGTTGTGGTGGTGCTGGGTGTTGGTTGTGGTGGTGCTGGGTGTTGGGTGTGGTGGTGCTTGGTGAAGTGGTGCTGGATGTTAGATGTAGTGGTGCTGAGTGTTGTGGTGCTGGGTGTGGTGGTGTTGGGTGTTCGGTGTGGTGGTGCTTGGTGTTGGATGTTGTGGTGCTGGGGTGTTAGGTGTGGTAGTGCTGTGTGTGGTGGTGCTGAGTGTTGGATGTGGTGGTGCTGGGTGTTGGGTGAAGTGGTGCTTGATTTTGGGTGTGGTGGTGCTGGGTGTGGTGGTGGTGGGTGTGGTGGTGCTGAGTGTTGGGTGTGGTGGTGCTGGGTTTTGGGTGAAGTGGTGCTGGATGTTGGGTGTGGTGTTGTGTTTGGTGTGGTGGTGTTAGGTGTTGGGTGTGGTGGTGTTGGGTGTGGTGGAGTGGTGGGGGTTGGGTGTGGTGGTGTTGGGTGTGGTGTGGTGGGTGTTGTGGTGGTGGTGGGTGTGGTGTTGGGTGTTGGGTGTGGTGGTGCTGGGTGTGGGTGTGGTGGTGCTGGGTGTTGGGTGTGGTGGTGCTGGGTGTTGGGTGTGGTGGTGCTGGGTGTTGGGTGTGTGGTGTTGGGTGTTGTGTGGTTGGTGGTGGTGTGGTGGTTGGGTGTTGGGTGTGGTGGTGCTGGGTGTTGGGTGTGGTGGTGCTGGGTGTTGGGTGTGGTGGTGCTGGGTGTTGGGTGTGGTGGTGTTGGGTGTTGGGTGTGGTGGTGTTGGGTGTTGGGTGTTGTGGTGCTGGGTGTTGGGTGTGGTGGTGCTGGGTGTTGGGTGTGGTGGTGCTGGGTGTTGGGTGTGGTGGTGCTGGGTGTTGGGTGTGGTGGTGCTGGGTGTTGGGTGTGGTGGTGCTGGGTGTTGGGTGTGGTGGTGCTGGGTGTTGGGCGTGGTGGTGTTGGGTGTTGAGGTTGGGTGGTGTTTGCTGTGGTGGTGTTGGGTGCTGGGGGTGTGGTGGCGTTGGGTGTGGTAATACTGGGTGTTGAGCTTGGTGGTGCTGGGGGTTTGGTGTGGTGGTGTTGGGTGTTGGGTGTGGTGGTGCTGGGTGTTGGGTGTGGTGGTGCTGGGTGTTGGGCGTGGTGGTGCTGGGTGTTGGGTGTGGTTGTGTAGGCTGTTGGGTGTGGTGGTGCTGGCTGTTGGGTGTGGTGGTGCTGGCTGTTGGGTGTGGTGATGTTTGGTGTTGGATGTGGTGGTGCTGGGTGTTTGGGTGGTGGTGTTGGGTGTGGTGGTGCTGGGTGTTGGGTGTTGTGGTGCTGGGTGTTGGGTGTGGTGGTGCTAGGTGTTGGTGTGGTGGTGTTGGGTGTTGGGTGTGGTGGTGCTGGGTGTTGGGTGTGGTGGTGCTGGGTGTTGGTGCGGTGGTGCTGGGTGTTGGGTGTGGTGGTGCTGGGTGTTGGGTGTTGTGGTGCTTGGTGTTGGTGTGGTGGTGCTGGGTGTTATCTGTGGTGGTGCTGGTATTGCTGGGTGTGGTGGTGTGTTGTTGGTGTTGGGTGTTGGGTGTTGTGGTGCTGGGTGTGGTGGTGTTGGGTGTTGATGTGGTGGTGCTAGGTGTTGGGTGTGTAGGTGCTGGGTGTTTGGTGTGGTGGTGTTGGGTGTGGTGGTGCTGGGTGTTAGGTGTGGTGGTACTGGGTGTTGGGATGTGTTGGTGCTTGGTGTTGGGTGTGGTGGTGCCGGGTGTTGGGTGTGGTGGTGCTAGGTGTAGGGAGTGGTGGTGTTGAGTGTGGTGGTGCTGGGTGTCGGGTGTGGTGGTGCTGGGTGTTGGGTGTGGTGGTGCTGGACGTTGGGTGTGGTGTTGCTGGGTGTGGTGGTGCTGGGTGTGGTGGTGCTGGGTGTGGTGGTGCTGGGTGTTGAGTGTGGTGGTGCTGGGTGTTCGTTGTGGTGGTGCTGGGTGTTGGGTGTAGTAATGATGGGTGCTGGTGTGGTGGTGCTGGGTGTTGGGTTTGGTGGTGTTGGGAGTTGAGTGTGGTGATGATGGGTGTTGGGTATTGTGGTGCTGGGTGTTGGGTGTGGTGAAGCTGGGTGTTTGATGTGGAGGTGCTGGGTGTTGGGTGTGGTGGTGCTGGGTATTGGGCGTGGTGGTGTTGTGTGTGGTGGTGCTGGGTGTTGGGTGTTGTGGTGCTGGGTCTTGGGTGTGGTTGTGTTGGGTGTTGGGTGTTGTGGTGCTGGGTGTGGTGGTGTTGGGTGTTGGGCGTGGTGGTGCTGGGTGTTGGGTGTGGTGGTGCTGGATGTTGGGTGTTGGGCGCGGTGGTGCTGGGTGTTGGGCGTGGTGGTGCTGGGTGTTGTGTGTTGTAGTGCTGGGTGTTGGGTGTGGTGGTGTTGGGTGTTGGGTGAGGTGATGCTGGGTGTTGGGTGTAATGGTGCTGGGTGTTGGGTGTTGTGGTGCTGGGTGTTGGGTGTTGGGTGTGGTGGTGCTGGGTGTTGGGAGTGGTGGTGTTGGGTGTTGGGTGTGGTGGTGCTGGGTGTTGGGTGTGGTGGTGCTGGGTGTTGGGTTTGGTGGTGTTGGGAGTTGAGTGTGGTAGTGTTGGGTGTTGGGTGTGGTGGTGCTGGGTGTTGGTGTAGTGGTGCTGGGTGTTGGTGTGGTGGTGCTGGGTGTTGGGTGTGGTGGTGCTGGGTATTGGGTTTGGTGGTGTTGGGAGTTTAGTGTGGTAGTGTTGGGTGTTGGGTGTGGTGGTGCTGGGTGTTGGTGTATTGGTGCTGGGTGTTGGGTGTAGTGGTGCTGGGTGTTGGGTGTTGTGGTGGTGGTTGTTGGTGTGGTGGTGCTGGGTGTTGGTGAGGTGTTGGGTGTTGGGTGTGGTAGTGTTGGGTGTTTGGTGTGGTGGTGCTGGGTGTTGGTGTGGTGGTGCTGGGTGTTGGGTGTGGTGGTGCTGGGAGTTAGGTGTGGTGGTACTGGGTGTTGGGCTCTGGTGGTGTTTGGTGTTGGGTGTGGTGGTGCCGGGTGTTGGGTGTGGTGATGCTGGGTGTTGGGTGTGGTGGTGCTGGATGTTGGGTGTGGTGTTGCTGGGTGTGGTGGTGCTGGGTATGGTGGTGGTAGGTGTTGGGTGTGGTGGTGCTGGGTGTTGGTTGTGGTGGTGCTGGGTGTTGGGTGTGGTGGTGCTTGGTGAAGTGGTGCTGGATGTTAGATGTAGTGGTGCTGAGTGTTGTGGTGCTGGGTGTGGTGGTGTTGGGTGTTCGGTGTGGTGGTGCTTGGTGTTGGATTTTGTGGTGCTGGGGTGTTAGGTGTGGTAGTGCTGTGTGTGGTGGTGCTGAGTGTTGGATGTGGTGGTGCTGGGTGTTGGGTGAAGTGGTGCTTGATTTTGGGTGTGGTGGTGCTGGGTGTGGTGGTGCTGGGTGTTAGATGTTGTGGTGCTGGGTGTAGTGGTGCTGAGTGTTGGGTGTGGTGGTGCTGGGTTTTGGGTGAAGTGGTGCTGGATGTAGGGTGTGGTGGTGTTTGGTGTGGTGGAGTTAGGTGTTGGGTGTGGTGGTGTTGGGTGTGGTGGAGTTGGGCGTTGGGTGTGGTGGTGTTGGGTGTGGTGGTGTTGGGTGTTGGGTGTGGTGGTGTTGGGTGTTGGGTGTGGTGGTGCTGAGTGTTGGGTGTTATGGTGCTGGGTGTTGGGTGTGGTGGTGCTGGGTGTTGGGTGTTGTGGTGCTGGGTGTTGGGTGTTGTGGTGGTGGTTGTTGGTGTGGTGGTGCTGAGTGTTGGTGAGGAGGTGTTGGGTGTTGGGTGTGGTGGTGTTGGGTGTTGTGGTGCTGGGTGTTGTGTTTCGTGGTGCTGGGTGTTGGGTGTGGTGGTGCTGGGTGTTGCGTGTGGTGGTGCTGGGTGTTGGGTGTGGTGGTGCTGGGTGTTGGGTGTAGTGGTGTTGGGTGTTGGGTGTGGTTGTGTTGGGTGTTGGGTGTTGTGGTGCTGGATGTTGGGTGTGGTGGTGCTGGGTGTTGGGTGTGGTTGTGCTGGGTGTTGGGTGTGGTGGTGCTGGGTGTTGGGTATGGTGGTGCTGGATGTTGGGTGTAGTGGTGTTGGGTGTTGGGTGTGGTTGTGTTGGGTGTTGGGTGTTGTGGTGCTGGATGTTGGGTGTGGTGGTGCTGGGTGTTTGGTGTGGTGGTGCTGGGTGTTGGGTGTGGTGGTGCTGGGTGTTGGGTGTGGTGGTGCTGGGTGTTGGGTGTGGTTGTGTTGGGTGTTGGGTGTGGTGGTGCAGCCTTGCTGGGTGTTGAGTGTGGTGGTGTTAGGTGTGGTGCTGTTGGGTGTTGGGTTTGGGTGTGTTTGCTGTGGTGGTGTTGGGTACTGGGTGTGGTGGTGTTCGGTGTGGTGGTACTGGGTGTTGAGCTTGGTGGTGCTGGGTGTTTGGTGTGGTGGTGTTGGGTGTGGTGGTGCTGGGTGTTGGGTGTGGTGGTGCTGGGTGTTGGGCGTGGTGGTGCTGGTTGTTGGGTGTGGTGGTGCAGGCTGTTGGGTGCGGTGGTGCTGGCTGTTGGGTGTGGTGGTGCTGGCTGTTGGGTGTGGTGATGCTTGGTGTTGGATGTGGTGGTGCTAGGTGTTGGGTGTGGTGGTGCTGGGTGTTGGGCGTGGTGGTGTTGGGTGTGTTGGTGCTGGGTGTTGGGTGTTGTGGTGCTGGGTCTTGGGTGTTGTGGTGCTGGGTCTTGGGTGTGGTGGTGTTGGGTGTTGGGTGAGGTGGTGCTAGGTGTTGGGTTTGGTGGTGCTGGGTGTTGGTGCGGTGGTGCTGGGTGTTGGGTGTGGTGGTGCTGGGTGTTGGGTGTTGTGGTGCTTGGTGTTGGTGTGGTGGTGCTGGGTGTTATATGTGTAGTTCCTATGTATTGGTGTGGTGGTGTTGAGTGTTGGGTGTGGTGGTGTTGGGTGTGGTGGTGCTGGGTGTTGATGTGGTGGTGCTAGGTGTTGGGTGTGTAGGTGCTGGGTGTTTGGTGTGGTGGTGTTGGGTGTTGGGTATGGTGGTTTTGGGTGTTGGGTGTGGTGGTGCTGGGTGTTGGGTGTGGTGGTGCTGGGTGTTGGGTGTGGTGGTGCAGGGTGTTGGGCGTGGTGGTGCTGGGTGTTGGGTGTGGTGGTGCAGGCTGTTGGGTGTGGTGGTGCAGGCTGTTGGGTGTGGTGGTGCTGGCTGTTGGGTGTGGTGGTGCTGGATGTTGGGTGTGGTGTTGCTGGGTGTGGTGGTGCTGGGTGTGGTGGTGCTGGGTGTTGGGTGTGGTGGTGCTGGGTGTTCGTTGTGGTGGTGCTGGGTGTTGGGTGTAGTAATGATGGGTGCTGGTGTGGTGGTGCTGGGTGTTTGGCGTGGTGGTGCTGGGGGTTGGGTGTTAGGTTGCTGGGTGTTGGGTGTTGTGGTGTTAAGTGTGATGGTGCTGGGTGCTGGGTGTGGGGGTGCTGGGTGTGGTGGTGCTGGGTGTTGGGTGTGGTGGTGCTGGGTGTGGTGGTGCTGGGTGTTGGGTGTGGTGGTGCTGGGTGTTGGGTGTGGTGGTCCTGGGCATTGGGTGTGGTGGTGCTGGGTGTTGGGTGTGGTGGTGCTGGGTGTGGTGGTGCTCGGTGCTGGGTGTTGTGGTGCTGGGTGTTGGGTGTGGTGGTGCTGGGTGTTGGGTGAGGTGGTGCTGGGTGTTGGATGTTGTGGTGCTGGGTGTTGGGTGTAGTAGTGCTTGGTGTGGTGTTGCTGTGTGTTTGGTGTGGTGGTGCTGGGTGCTAGGTGTAGTGGTGCTGAGTGTTGGGTGTGGTGGTGCTGGGTGTTGGGTGAAGTGGTGCTTGGTGTTGGGTGTAGTGGTGCTGAGTAATGTGGTGCTGGCTGTGGTGGTGCTGGGTGCTCGGTGTGGTGGTGCTGCATGTTGGGTGTTGTGGTGTTGGGTGTGGTGGTGTTGGGTGTTGGGTGTAGTGGTGTTGGGTGTTGGGTGTGCTGGTGCTGGGTGTTGGGTGTGGTGGTGCTGGGTGTTGGGTGTGGTGATGCTGGGTGTTGGGTGTGGTGGTGTTGGGTGTGGTTGTGTTGGGTGTTGATTATAGTGTTGCTTGGTGTTGGATGTGGTGGTGTTGGGTGTGAAGGTGATGGGTGTGGTGGCGCTGGGTGTTGGGTGTGTTGGTGTTGGGTGTGGTGGTGTTGGGTGTTGGGTATGGTGGTGTTGTGTGTGGTTGTGTTGGGTGTTGATTATAGTGGTGCTTGGTGTTGGATGTATTGGTATTGCGTGTTGTGGTGTTGGGTGTGGTGGTGCTGGGTGTTGGGTGTTGTGGTGTTGGGTGTTGGGTATGGTGGTATTGGATGTGGCTGGACTGGGTGTGGTGGTTCTTGGTGTTGGGTGTGGTGGTGCTGGGTGTTAGGTGTGGTGGGGATGCTGGGTGTGTTGGTGCTGGGTGTGGTGGTGTTGGGTGTGGTGTTGCGGGGTGTTGGGTGTGGTGGTGTTTTGTGAGGTGGTGTTGGGTGTGGTGATGTTGGGTGTTGGGTGTGGTGGTGTTGGGTGTTGTGTTGCTGGGTGCTGGGTGTTGGGTGTGATGGTGTTTGGTGTTGTGATGTTGGGTGTTTGGTGTGGTGGTGTTGGGTGTTAGGTGTGGTGGTGCTGGGTGGTGGGTGTGGTGGTGCTGGGTGTTTGGTGTAGTGGTGTTGGGTGTGCTGGTGTTGGGTGTTGGGTGTGGTTGTGTTGGGTGTTGGGTGTGGTGGTGTTGGGTGTGGTGGTGCTGGGTGTTGGGTGTGGTGGTGCTGGGTGTTGGGTGTGGTGGTGCTGGGTGTTTGGTGTAGTGGTGTTGGGTGTGGTGGTGTTGGGTGTTGAGTGTGGTTGTGTTGGGTGTTGGGTGTTGTGGTGCTGGGTGTTGGGTGTGGTGGTGCTGGGTGTTGGGTGTGGTGGTGCTGGGGGTTGGGTGTGGTCGTGCTGGGTGTTGGGTGTGGTGGTGCTGGGTGTTGGGTGTGGTGGTGTTGGGTGTTGGGTGTGGTGGTGCAGCCTTGCTGGGTGTTGAGTGTAGTGGTGTTGGGTGTGGTGCTGTTGGGTTTGGGTGTGTTTGCTGTGGTGGTGTTGGGTGCTGGGTGTGGTGGTGCTCGGTGTGGTGGTGCTGGGTGTAGGGTTTGGTGATGTTGGGCGTGGTGGTGCTGGGTGTTTGGCGTGGTGGTGCTGGGTGTTGGGTGTTGCGGTGCTGGGTGTTGGGTGTGGTGGTGTTGGGTGAGGTGATGCTGGGTGTTGGGTGTAATGGTGCTGGGTGTTGGGTTTTGTGGTGCTGGGTATTGGGTGTTGGGTGTTGTGGTGCTGGGTGTTGGGTGTGGTGGTGTTGGGTTAGGTGGTGCTGGGTGTTGTGTGTGGTGGTGCTGGGTGTTGGTAAGGTGGTGCTGGGTGTGGTGGTGCTGGGTGTTGGGTGTGGAGGTGCTGGGTGTTGGGTGTGGTGGTGCTGGTTATTGGGTGTGGTGGTGTTGGGTGTTGAGTGTGGTAGTGTTGGGTGTTGGGTGTGGTGTGCTGGGTGTTGGTGTGGTGGTGCTGGGTGTTGGGTGTTGTAGTGCTGGTTGTTGGTGTGGTGGTGCTGGGTGTTAGCTGTATAGCTGCTGGGTGTTGGTGTGGTGGTGTTGGGTATGGGGCGTGGTGGTGTTGTGTGTGGTGGTGCTGGGTGTTGGGTGTTGTGGTGCTGGGTCTTGGGTGTGGTTGTGTTGGGTGTTGGGTGTTGTGGTGCTGGGTGTGGTGGTGTTGGGTGTTGGGCGTGGTGGTGCTGGGTGTTGGGTGAAGTGGTGCTGGATGTTGGGTGTAGTGGTGCTGAGTGTTGTGGTGCTGGGTGTGGTGGTTTTGGGTGTTGGGTGAAGTGGTGCTGGAGGTTGGGTTAGTAGTGCTGAGTGTTGTGGTGCTGGATGTTGTGGTGCTGGGTGTGGTGGTGCTGGGTGTTCGGTGTTGTGGTGCTGGGTGTTGGGTGTGGTGGTGTTGGGTGTTGGGTGTGGTGGTGCTGGGAGTTGGGCGTGGTGGTGCTGGGTGCTGTGGTGCTGGGCTTTGTGGTGCTGGGTGTGGTGGTGTTGGGTGTGGGGTGTCGTGGTGCTGGGTGTTGGGTGTGGTGGTGCTGGGTGTTGGCTGTAGTGGTGTTGGGTGTGGTGGTGCTGGATGTAGGGTGTTGTGGTGCTGGGTGTTGGGTGTCGTGGTGCTGGGTGTTGGGCGTGGTGGTGCTGGGTGTTGGATGTGGTGGTGTTGGGGGTTGGATGTGGTGGTGTTTGGTGTTGGGTGTGGTGGTGCTGGTGTTGGGTGTGGTGGTGCTGGTGTTGGGTGTGGTGGTGCTGGGTGTTGGGTGTGGTGGTGGTGTTGGGTGGGTGGGTGGTGCTGGGTGTTGGGTGTTGTGGTGGTGGGTGTGGTGGTGTGGGTGTTGTGTGTGGTGTTGTGGGTGTTGTGGTGGTGGGGGTGGTGTGGGTGTGGGTGGGTGTTGTGGTGTTGGGTGTGGGTGTGTTGGGTGTGTGTGGTGGTGCTGGGTGTTGGGTGTGGTGTGTGTGTGCTGGGTGTTGGGTGTGTGGTGCTGGGTGTTGGGTGTGGTGGTGTGGTGTGTTGGGTGTGGTGGTGTGTGGTGGTGTGGGTGGTGGGTGTTGGGTGTGGTGGTGGTGCTGGGTGTTGGGTGTGGTGGTGCTGGGTGTTGGGTGTGGTGGTGCTGGGTGTTGGGTGTGGTGGTGCTGGGTGTTGGGTGTGGTGGTGTTGGGTGTTGGGTGTGGGTGGTGCTGGGTTGGTGGGTGTGTGGTGCTGGGTGTTGGGTGTGGTGTGTGGGTGTTGGGTGTGGTGGTGCTGGGTGTTGGGTGTGGTGTGGTGGTGCTGGGTGCTGGGGGTGGTGTGGTGGTGCTGGGTGTGGTGGTGTGTGTGGTGCTGGTGTGTTGGGTGTGGTGGTGCTGGGTGTTGGGTGTTGGTGTGGTGGTGTTGGGTGTTGTGGGTGTGGTGGTGGTGGGTGTTGGGTGTGGTGGTGCTGGGTGTTGGGTGTGGTGGTGCTGTTTTGTGTTGGGTGTGGTGTGGTGCTGGGTGTGTGGGTGGTGTGTGGTGGTGCTGTGGTGTTGGGTGTGGTGGTGCTGGGTGTTGGGTGTGGTGCTGGGTGTGGGTGTTGGGTGTGGTGGTGCTGGGTGTTGGGTGTGGTGTGTGGGTGTTGGGTGTGGTGGTGGTGTTGGGTGTTGGGTGTGGTGGTGTGGGTGTTGGTGTGGGTGGTGCTGGGTGTGGTGTGGTGGTGTTGGGTGTGGTGTTGGGCTGGGTGTTGGGTGTGGTGTGGGTGTTGGGTGTGGGGTGTTGGGTGTGGTGGTGTTGGGTGTTGGGTGTTGTGGTGTGGGTGTGTGTGGTGGTGCTGGGTGTTGGGTGTGGTGGTGCTGGGTGTTGGGTGTGGTGGTGGTGGGTGTTGGGTGTGGTGGTGCTGGGTGTTGTGGTGGTGTGGTGTGTGTGGGTGTGGTGGTGCTGGGTGTTGGGTGTGGTGGTGCTGGGTGTTGGG
>NW_025553619.1:0-26637 GCF_020424385.1 Procambarus clarkii
ACTGTTTAAAGGAAAGAATAACGAAGCTGAAACTCCCATAACACTGCAGGCTGCTAAACTATGCGGACGACTTTATCATCATCATAAAAGGAAGGGATGTGGCGCGACTTGCACCCAAAAGCTTAGACTGCATCAGTGAAGAGGCAAAGCAGATTGGTATCAAACTCAACCCCACCAAGACAAAAGCCATGCTCATAAAAATAGTGAAGCCCAACATCCAACTCACAGTACAGGGTCAACCAATTGAATGGGTGGACACGTATCAATATCTAGGAAAAATCCTGGACACACATCAATTTTAATGCTGTGGTCACTTATTTGAGAGAGAGAACTGCTGCCCGGACGACAATCCTCAGGTTGCTAGCATCCTTTCTGGAGGAGGAGCCATTCTGCAAGTCCTTCGCACATACTATATACAGGCAGTCAGATCAGTGATCGACTATGCTGCACCTGCATTCACATGCCTATCACAGCAACAGTGGAAAAGCTTGAAGTTGCCCAAAACAGTGCTATGAGAGCTTCCCTCAGAGCCTTTTGTGGAACAAGCTAGAAACTCTAAGACTGGAAACGGGTTTGCCCTTTCTTCAAGAAAGAATATCTCAAAGAACAGCTACTATTATCAGTAAGATAATTATTTCCCCTGATCGAGTCCTAGTACAACAGGCCTTAGTGGTTAGACTTGGCCAAAACAAGCCTAACCACTTGGGCTGGACGGTAGAGCGACGGTCTCGCTTCATGCAGGTCGGCGTTCAATCCCTGACCGTGCAAGTGGTTGGGCACCATTCCCTCCCCTCCGTCCCATCTCAAATCCTTATCCTGACCTCATCCAAGTGCCATATAGTCGTAATGGCTTGGCGCTTTCCCCCCCTGATAGTTCTTTCCTTTTCCTTCCTTGGCCAAAACAACGGAAACTCTTGGGCTGCCAGAGCGGGAAACGTCCTAAACAGACTACAATTAAAAAGCATGATTCTTAATAGAGGAGGTGATCAATCACACCCAAACTACACTTGTTCCCTACCGTAGGAGAAACCTACCTACAAAATAATAATAGAAGGTCTTCCAATGAAAAAGGCTGCGTATGATCCAACAATTCTAAGGCGCATCATAGAGAAGCAAATGAGCAGCACTGCATGTTTGAATCTCATTAAATGAAAAAGTTGATGAAATTGCAAAATTGGCAACTCGTCATCCAGTGATACATAAAACAATCCAACCCAGCCTAGAGTACATAAAAAAAACACCATTACCAAAAAATGTCACACCTCAATATACTCCATCTACACCAAAGAGTAGCAGACGGTTCGCACTCTTCAATAAGGTATCTTCAGGCCACCTAGAGGAAGGTTGAATATCCCAAAAGGAATTCTCGGGGAAATAGCAATTCGGTTATATAGAATATGTCTAGGTCACAGATGCAACTGGGAGATTGGTGAACCCAGACAGATGGAATGCATCTTCTGTCAAACAATCACAGATAATCCACTACTTCACTATCTCCTGGGAATGTGAAGCAACGAACGACCTTAGAAGAACTTTAAGTGTCCCTGAATCTTGCAGTAACCACCCTGAAACCATCAACACTGCCACTCTTCTGGTCATTAAAGGTGTCCAGCAGTTGGACTCCCTCATAAATATTGCCAAGTAGTATCTTTCCCCGCGATAGCAGCTTGACGATTAAATGGTACCTCAACACACAGTGTACATTTTCTAAACAAAAATCTACCACTTACGAGCTATTCATGCCCGAGCCCCCTCTTGGGTGGTTCTAATCTTCATCAATCATTCATGTAGCCCTTGCTACATGGAACTTTTGTTCCAGTAGCTGAATCTAAAACAACAACAACAACGGTGACTGGCTGGGCGTGTGACGGACAAGTCTGACCGTTTTGTCTCGTGTTGGTTATAAGATTTGGGCTACCTGTAGGGATTTACTCTTTGTTTAAAAGAGGTTATCTCCAGGGGTTCGTGGCGGCCTTGTATTTGATTATTGACGCACTTCTGTACCTACATGTCGGGACTTCCTGCAGTTCTTTGTCGAAATGTGTAAATGCAGATTTCGCGTAGCTGGTGGAGCTGCCCATTGAGATGGTGTAACTAGGGATGGATGATATTGTTGGTGCTCAAGTGACTCACCCTTCTAAATTTGGGGGATTTGGTGATGACCACAACGCTTGCAGTTGCTGGTTAAAACCAACCAAGTGTCGATGACTATTCTCTTTCTATTTTGTCTTAGGCACCACTGCAAGCCACTGACTTGACTCGGAGCTCTTCAAGAAAGTAGAAGTTCAAGCAACGTTGTCTATCAATTCTTCAGCAGACATCACATCCTCTCTCTTTTTGGCAATACTTTAGTAAAGGTATCGTAGGCCGCCATTATTATTCATTATTATTATTATTATATATTATTATTATATTATTATGCAAAAGGTGATTAAAGCTTATGGACTAGAAAAACAACAAGAGAGAAATCACAGTAATATGATATATATATATATATATATATATATATAATATATATATATATATATATTATGAAAGTGTTTCTAAAGTTATATTCTTCACTCTCGTGTTTAGGAGAGTTGTGCCTTAAGCATAGACACAGTGTTCTCCCATATTAACAGGGACTTGATGAAAAAACGTAAAAATGACCCCTCACTTGCTCTAGTGCTCTTGGGAGGTGGTGGTCTTTGGAGTGTTAAATACTCCGAAATTACCATCTCTTTTAAGGGTCTGAGCAGGTGGTGGAGTGGGTTAAGGCGTACCTGTTATGCCAGTTGCTGGAAGGCTTCTGTGCTGGCTAGGGTTCGAGTCTCCTGGTGGGAAAGTGTTTCTAAAGTTGTATACTTCACTCTCGTGTTTAGGAGAGTTGTGCCTTAAGCATAGACACAGTGTTCTCCCATATTAACAGGGACTTGATGAAAAAACGTAAAAATGACCCCTCACTTGCTCTAGTGCTCTTGGGAGGTGGTGGTCTTTGGAGTGTTAAATACTCCGAAATTACCATCTCTTTTAAGGGTCTGAGCAGGTGGTGGAGTGGGTTAAGGCGTACCTGTTATGCCAGTTGCTGGAAGGCTTCTGTGCTGGCTAGGGTTCGAGTCTCCTGGTGGGAAAGTGTTTCTAAAGTTGTATACTTCACTCTCGTGTTTAGGAGAGTTGTGCCTTAAGCATAGACACAGTGTTCTCCCATATTAACAGGGACTTGATGAAAAAACGTAAAAATGACCCCTCACTTGCTCTAGTGCTCTTGGGAGGTGGTGGTCTTTGGAGTGTTAAATACTCCGAAATTACCATCTCTTTTAAGGGTCTGAGCAGGTGGTGGAGTGGGTTAAGGCGTACCTGTTATGCCAGTTGCTGGAAGGCTTCTGTGCTGGCTAGGGTTCGAGTCTCCTGGTGGGAAAGTGTTTCTAAAGTTGTATACTTCACTCTCGTGTTTAGGAGAGTTGTGCCTTAAGCATAGACACAGTGTTCTCCCATATTAACAGGGACTTGATGAAAAAACGTAAAAATGACCCCTCACTTGCTCTAGTGCTCTTGGGAGGTGGTGGTCTTTGGAGTGTTAAATACTCCGAAATTACCATCTCTTTTAAGGGTCTGAGCAGGTGGTGGAGTGGGTTAAGGCGTACCTGTTATGCCAGTTGCTGGAAGGCTTCTGTGCTGGCTAGGGTTCGAGTCTCCTGGTGGGAAAGTGTTTCTAAAGTTGTATACTTCACTCTCGTGTTTAGGAGAGTTGTGCCTTAAGCATAGACACAGTGTTCTCCCATATTAACAGGGACTTGATGAAAAAACGTAAAAATGACCCCTCACTTGCTCTAGTGCTCTTGGGAGGTGGTGGTCTTTGGAGTGTTAAATACTCCGAAATTACCATCTCTTTTAAGGGTCTGAGCAGGTGGTGGAGTGGGTTAAGGCGTACCTGTTATGCCAGTTGCTGGAAGGCTTCTGTGCTGGCTAGGGTTCGAGTCTCCTGGTGGGAAAGTGTTTCTAAAGTTGTATACTTCACTCTCGTGTTTAGGAGAGTTGTGCCTTAAGCATAGACACAGTGTTCTCCCATATTAACAGGGACTTGATGAAAAAACGTAAAAATGACCCCTCACTTGCTCTAGTGCTCTTGGGAGGTGGTGGTCTTTGGAGTGTTAAATACTCCGAAATTACCATCTCTTTTAAGGGTCTGAGCAGGTGGTGGAGTGGGTTAAGGCGTACCTGTTATGCCAGTTGCTGGAAGGCTTCTGTGCTGGCTAGGGTTCGAGTCTCCTGGTGGGAAAGTGTTTCTAAAGTTGTATACTTCACTCTCGTGTTTAGGAGAGTTGTGCCTTAAGCATAGACACAGTGTTCTCCCATATTAACAGGGACTTGATGAAAAAACGTAAAAATGACCCCTCACTTGCTCTAGTGCTCTTGGGAGGTGGTGGTCTTTGGAGTGTTAAATACTCCGAAATTACCATCTCTTTTAAGGGTCTGAGCAGGTGGTGGAGTGGGTTAAGGCGTACCTGTTATGCCAGTTGCTGGAAGGCTTCTGTGCTGGCTAGGGTTCGAGTCTCCTGGTGGGAAAGTGTTTCTAAAGTTGTATACTTCACTCTCGTGTTTAGGAGAGTTGTGCCTTAAGCATAGACACAGTGTTCTCCCATATTAACAGGGACTTGATGAAAAAACGTAAAAATGACCCCTCACTTGCTCTAGTGCTCTTGGGAGGTGGTGGTCTTTGGAGTGTTAAATACTCCGAAATTACCATCTCTTTTAAGGGTCTGAGCAGGTGGTGGAGTGGGTTAAGGCGTACCTGTTATGCCAGTTGCTGGAAGGCTTCTGTGCTGGCTAGGGTTCGAGTCTCCTGGTGGGAAAGTGTTTCTAAAGTTGTATACTTCACTCTCGTGTTTAGGAGAGTTGTGCCTTAAGCATAGACACAGTGTTCTCCCATATTAACAGGGACTTGATGAAAAAACGTAAAAATGACCCCTCACTTGCTCTAGTGCTCTTGGGAGGTGGTGGTCTTTGGAGTGTTAAATACTCCGAAATTACCATCTCTTTTAAGGGTCTGAGCAGGTGGTGGAGTGGGTTAAGGCGTACCTGTTATGCCAGTTGCTGGAAGGCTTCTGTGCTGGCTAGGGTTCGAGTCTCCTGGTGGGAAAGTGTTTCTAAAGTTGTATACTTCACTCTCGTGTTTAGGAGAGTTGTGCCTTAAGCATAGACACAGTGTTCTCCCATATTAACAGGGACTTGATGAAAAAACGTAAAAATGACCCCTCACTTGCTCTAGTGCTCTTGGGAGGTGGTGGTCTTTGGAGTGTTAAATACTCCGAAATTACCATCTCTTTTAAGGGTCTGAGCAGGTGGTGGAGTGGGTTAAGGCGTACCTGTTATGCCAGTTGCTGGAAGGCTTCTGTGCTGGCTAGGGTTCGAGTCTCCTGGTGGGAAAGTGTTTCTAAAGTTGTATACTTCACTCTCGTGTTTAGGAGAGTTGTGCCTTAAGCATAGACACAGTGTTCTCCCATATTAACAGGGACTTGATGAAAAAACGTAAAAATGACCCCTCACTTGCTCTAGTGCTCTTGGGAGGTGGTGGTCTTTGGAGTGTTAAATACTCCGAAATTACCATCTCTTTTAAGGGTCTGAGCAGGTGGTGGAGTGGGTTAAGGCGTACCTGTTATGCCAGTTGCTGGAAGGCTTCTGTGCTGGCTAGGGTTCGAGTCTCCTGGTGGGAAAGTGTTTCTAAAGTTGTATACTTCACTCTCGTGTTTAGGAGAGTTGTGCCTTAAGCATAGACACAGTGTTCTCCCATATTAACAGGGACTTGATGAAAAAACGTAAAAATGACCCCTCACTTGCTCTAGTGCTCTTGGGAGGTGGTGGTCTTTGGAGTGTTAAATACTCCGAAATTACCATCTCTTTTAAGGGTCTGAGCAGGTGGTGGAGTGGGTTAAGGCGTACCTGTTATGCCAGTTGCTGGAAGGCTTCTGTGCTGGCTAGGGTTCGAGTCTCCTGGTGGGAAAGTGTTTCTAAAGTTGTATACTTCACTCTCGTGTTTAGGAGAGTTGTGCCTTAAGCATAGACACAGTGTTCTCCCATATTAACAGGGACTTGATGAAAAAACGTAAAAATGACCCCTCACTTGCTCTAGTGCTCTTGGGAGGTGGTGGTCTTTGGAGTGTTAAATACTCCGAAATTACCATCTCTTTTAAGGGTCTGAGCAGGTGGTGGAGTGGGTTAAGGCGTACCTGTTATGCCAGTTGCTGGAAGGCTTCTGTGCTGGCTAGGGTTCGAGTCTCCTGGTGGGAAAGTGTTTCTAAAGTTGTATACTTCACTCTCGTGTTTAGGAGAGTTGTGCCTTAAGCATAGACACAGTGTTCTCCCATATTAACAGGGACTTGATGAAAAAACGTAAAAATGACCCCTCACTTGCTCTAGTGCTCTTGGGAGGTGGTGGTCTTTGGAGTGTTAAATACTCCGAAATTACCATCTCTTTTAAGGGTCTGAGCAGGTGGTGGAGTGGGTTAAGGCGTACCTGTTATGCCAGTTGCTGGAAGGCTTCTGTGCTGGCTAGGGTTCGAGTCTCCTGGTGGGAAAGTGTTTCTAAAGTTGTATACTTCACTCTCGTGTTTAGGAGAGTTGTGCCTTAAGCATAGACACAGTGTTCTCCCATATTAACAGGGACTTGATGAAAAAACGTAAAAATGACCCCTCACTTGCTCTAGTGCTCTTGGGAGGTGGTGGTCTTTGGAGTGTTAAATACTCCGAAATTACCATCTCTTTTAAGGGTCTGAGCAGGTGGTGGAGTGGGTTAAGGCGTACCTGTTATGCCAGTTGCTGGAAGGCTTCTGTGCTGGCTAGGGTTCGAGTCTCCTGGTGGGAAAGTGTTTCTAAAGTTGTATACTTCACTCTCGTGTTTAGGAGAGTTGTGCCTTAAGCATAGACACAGTGTTCTCCCATATTAACAGGGACTTGATGAAAAAACGTAAAAATGACCCCTCACTTGCTCTAGTGCTCTTGGGAGGTGGTGGTCTTTGGAGTGTTAAATACTCCGAAATTACCATCTCTTTTAAGGGTCTGAGCAGGTGGTGGAGTGGGTTAAGGCGTACCTGTTATGCCAGTTGCTGGAAGGCTTCTGTGCTGGCTAGGGTTCGAGTCTCCTGGTGGGAAAGTGTTTCTAAAGTTGTATACTTCACTCTCGTGTTTAGGAGAGTTGTGCCTTAAGCATAGACACAGTGTTCTCCCATATTAACAGGGACTTGATGAAAAAACGTAAAAATGACCCCTCACTTGCTCTAGTGCTCTTGGGAGGTGGTGGTCTTTGGAGTGTTAAATACTCCGAAATTACCATCTCTTTTAAGGGTCTGAGCAGGTGGTGGAGTGGGTTAAGGCGTACCTGTTATGCCAGTTGCTGGAAGGCTTCTGTGCTGGCTAGGGTTCGAGTCTCCTGGTGGGAAAGTGTTTCTAAAGTTGTATACTTCACTCTCGTGTTTAGGAGAGTTGTGCCTTAAGCATAGACACAGTGTTCTCCCATATTAACAGGGACTTGATGAAAAAACGTAAAAATGACCCCTCACTTGCTCTAGTGCTCTTGGGAGGTGGTGGTCTTTGGAGTGTTAAATACTCCGAAATTACCATCTCTTTTAAGGGTCTGAGCAGGTGGTGGAGTGGGTTAAGGCGTACCTGTTATGCCAGTTGCTGGAAGGCTTCTGTGCTGGCTAGGGTTCGAGTCTCCTGGTGGGAAAGTGTTTCTAAAGTTGTATACTTCACTCTCGTGTTTAGGAGAGTTGTGCCTTAAGCATAGACACAGTGTTCTCCCATATTAACAGGGACTTGATGAAAAAACGTAAAAATGACCCCTCACTTGCTCTAGTGCTCTTGGGAGGTGGTGGTCTTTGGAGTGTTAAATACTCCGAAATTACCATCTCTTTTAAGGGTCTGAGCAGGTGGTGGAGTGGGTTAAGGCGTACCTGTTATGCCAGTTGCTGGAAGGCTTCTGTGCTGGCTAGGGTTCGAGTCTCCTGGTGGGAAAGTGTTTCTAAAGTTGTATACTTCACTCTCGTGTTTAGGAGAGTTGTGCCTTAAGCATAGACACAGTGTTCTCCCATATTAACAGGGACTTGATGAAAAAACGTAAAAATGACCCCTCACTTGCTCTAGTGCTCTTGGGAGGTGGTGGTCTTTGGAGTGTTAAATACTCCGAAATTACCATCTCTTTTAAGGGTCTGAGCAGGTGGTGGAGTGGGTTAAGGCGTACCTGTTATGCCAGTTGCTGGAAGGCTTCTGTGCTGGCTAGGGTTCGAGTCTCCTGGTGGGAAAGTGTTTCTAAAGTTGTATACTTCACTCTCGTGTTTAGGAGAGTTGTGCCTTAAGCATAGACACAGTGTTCTCCCATATTAACAGGGACTTGATGAAAAAACGTAAAAATGACCCCTCACTTGCTCTAGTGCTCTTGGGAGGTGGTGGTCTTTGGAGTGTTAAATACTCCGAAATTACCATCTCTTTTAAGGGTCTGAGCAGGTGGTGGAGTGGGTTAAGGCGTACCTGTTATGCCAGTTGCTGGAAGGCTTCTGTGCTGGCTAGGGTTCGAGTCTCCTGGTGGGAAAGTGTTTCTAAAGTTGTATACTTCACTCTCGTGTTTAGGAGAGTTGTGCCTTAAGCATAGACACAGTGTTCTCCCATATTAACAGGGACTTGATGAAAAAACGTAAAAATGACCCCTCACTTGCTCTAGTGCTCTTGGGAGGTGGTGGTCTTTGGAGTGTTAAATACTCCGAAATTACCATCTCTTTTAAGGGTCTGAGCAGGTGGTGGAGTGGGTTAAGGCGTACCTGTTATGCCAGTTGCTGGAAGGCTTCTGTGCTGGCTAGGGTTCGAGTCTCCTGGTGGGAAAGTGTTTCTAAAGTTGTATACTTCACTCTCGTGTTTAGGAGAGTTGTGCCTTAAGCATAGACACAGTGTTCTCCCATATTAACAGGGACTTGATGAAAAAACGTAAAAATGACCCCTCACTTGCTCTAGTGCTCTTGGGAGGTGGTGGTCTTTGGAGTGTTAAATACTCCGAAATTACCATCTCTTTTAAGGGTCTGAGCAGGTGGTGGAGTGGGTTAAGGCGTACCTGTTATGCCAGTTGCTGGAAGGCTTCTGTGCTGGCTAGGGTTCGAGTCTCCTGGTGGGAAAGTGTTTCTAAAGTTGTATACTTCACTCTCGTGTTTAGGAGAGTTGTGCCTTAAGCATAGACACAGTGTTCTCCCATATTAACAGGGACTTGATGAAAAAACGTAAAAATGACCCCTCACTTGCTCTAGTGCTCTTGGGAGGTGGTGGTCTTTGGAGTGTTAAATACTCCGAAATTACCATCTCTTTTAAGGGTCTGAGCAGGTGGTGGAGTGGGTTAAGGCGTACCTGTTATGCCAGTTGCTGGAAGGCTTCTGTGCTGGCTAGGGTTCGAGTCTCCTGGTGGGAAAGTGTTTCTAAAGTTGTATACTTCACTCTCGTGTTTAGGAGAGTTGTGCCTTAAGCATAGACACAGTGTTCTCCCATATTAACAGGGACTTGATGAAAAAACGTAAAAATGACCCCTCACTTGCTCTAGTGCTCTTGGGAGGTGGTGGTCTTTGGAGTGTTAAATACTCCGAAATTACCATCTCTTTTAAGGGTCTGAGCAGGTGGTGGAGTGGGTTAAGGCGTACCTGTTATGCCAGTTGCTGGAAGGCTTCTGTGCTGGCTAGGGTTCGAGTCTCCTGGTGGGAAAGTGTTTCTAAAGTTGTATACTTCACTCTCGTGTTTAGGAGAGTTGTGCCTTAAGCATAGACACAGTGTTCTCCCATATTAACAGGGACTTGATGAAAAAACGTAAAAATGACCCCTCACTTGCTCTAGTGCTCTTGGGAGGTGGTGGTCTTTGGAGTGTTAAATACTCCGAAATTACCATCTCTTTTAAGGGTCTGAGCAGGTGGTGGAGTGGGTTAAGGCGTACCTGTTATGCCAGTTGCTGGAAGGCTTCTGTGCTGGCTAGGGTTCGAGTCTCCTGGTGGGAAAGTGTTTCTAAAGTTGTATACTTCACTCTCGTGTTTAGGAGAGTTGTGCCTTAAGCATAGACACAGTGTTCTCCCATATTAACAGGGACTTGATGAAAAAACGTAAAAATGACCCCTCACTTGCTCTAGTGCTCTTGGGAGGTGGTGGTCTTTGGAGTGTTAAATACTCCGAAATTACCATCTCTTTTAAGGGTCTGAGCAGGTGGTGGAGTGGGTTAAGGCGTACCTGTTATGCCAGTTGCTGGAAGGCTTCTGTGCTGGCTAGGGTTCGAGTCTCCTGGTGGGAAAGTGTTTCTAAAGTTGTATACTTCACTCTCGTGTTTAGGAGAGTTGTGCCTTAAGCATAGACACAGTGTTCTCCCATATTAACAGGGACTTGATGAAAAAACGTAAAAATGACCCCTCACTTGCTCTAGTGCTCTTGGGAGGTGGTGGTCTTTGGAGTGTTAAATACTCCGAAATTACCATCTCTTTTAAGGGTCTGAGCAGGTGGTGGAGTGGGTTAAGGCGTACCTGTTATGCCAGTTGCTGGAAGGCTTCTGTGCTGGCTAGGGTTCGAGTCTCCTGGTGGGAAAGTGTTTCTAAAGTTGTATACTTCACTCTCGTGTTTAGGAGAGTTGTGCCTTAAGCATAGACACAGTGTTCTCCCATATTAACAGGGACTTGATGAAAAAACGTAAAAATGACCCCTCACTTGCTCTAGTGCTCTTGGGAGGTGGTGGTCTTTGGAGTGTTAAATACTCCGAAATTACCATCTCTTTTAAGGGTCTGAGCAGGTGGTGGAGTGGGTTAAGGCGTACCTGTTATGCCAGTTGCTGGAAGGCTTCTGTGCTGGCTAGGGTTCGAGTCTCCTGGTGGGAAAGTGTTTCTAAAGTTGTATACTTCACTCTCGTGTTTAGGAGAGTTGTGCCTTAAGCATAGACACAGTGTTCTCCCATATTAACAGGGACTTGATGAAAAAACGTAAAAATGACCCCTCACTTGCTCTAGTGCTCTTGGGAGGTGGTGGTCTTTGGAGTGTTAAATACTCCGAAATTACCATCTCTTTTAAGGGTCTGAGCAGGTGGTGGAGTGGGTTAAGGCGTACCTGTTATGCCAGTTGCTGGAAGGCTTCTGTGCTGGCTAGGGTTCGAGTCTCCTGGTGGGAAAGTGTTTCTAAAGTTGTATACTTCACTCTCGTGTTTAGGAGAGTTGTGCCTTAAGCATAGACACAGTGTTCTCCCATATTAACAGGGACTTGATGAAAAAACGTAAAAATGACCCCTCACTTGCTCTAGTGCTCTTGGGAGGTGGTGGTCTTTGGAGTGTTAAATACTCCGAAATTACCATCTCTTTTAAGGGTCTGAGCAGGTGGTGGAGTGGGTTAAGGCGTACCTGTTATGCCAGTTGCTGGAAGGCTTCTGTGCTGGCTAGGGTTCGAGTCTCCTGGTGGGAAAGTGTTTCTAAAGTTGTATACTTCACTCTCGTGTTTAGGAGAGTTGTGCCTTAAGCATAGACACAGTGTTCTCCCATATTAACAGGGACTTGATGAAAAAACGTAAAAATGACCCCTCACTTGCTCTAGTGCTCTTGGGAGGTGGTGGTCTTTGGAGTGTTAAATACTCCGAAATTACCATCTCTTTTAAGGGTCTGAGCAGGTGGTGGAGTGGGTTAAGGCGTACCTGTTATGCCAGTTGCTGGAAGGCTTCTGTGCTGGCTAGGGTTCGAGTCTCCTGGTGGGAAAGTGTTTCTAAAGTTGTATACTTCACTCTCGTGTTTAGGAGAGTTGTGCCTTAAGCATAGACACAGTGTTCTCCCATATTAACAGGGACTTGATGAAAAAACGTAAAAATGACCCCTCACTTGCTCTAGTGCTCTTGGGAGGTGGTGGTCTTTGGAGTGTTAAATACTCCGAAATTACCATCTCTTTTAAGGGTCTGAGCAGGTGGTGGAGTGGGTTAAGGCGTACCTGTTATGCCAGTTGCTGGAAGGCTTCTGTGCTGGCTAGGGTTCGAGTCTCCTGGTGGGAAAGTGTTTCTAAAGTTGTATACTTCACTCTCGTGTTTAGGAGAGTTGTGCCTTAAGCATAGACACAGTGTTCTCCCATATTAACAGGGACTTGATGAAAAAACGTAAAAATGACCCCTCACTTGCTCTAGTGCTCTTGGGAGGTGGTGGTCTTTGGAGTGTTAAATACTCCGAAATTACCATCTCTTTTAAGGGTCTGAGCAGGTGGTGGAGTGGGTTAAGGCGTACCTGTTATGCCAGTTGCTGGAAGGCTTCTGTGCTGGCTAGGGTTCGAGTCTCCTGGTGGGAAAGTGTTTCTAAAGTTGTATACTTCACTCTCGTGTTTAGGAGAGTTGTGCCTTAAGCATAGACACAGTGTTCTCCCATATTAACAGGGACTTGATGAAAAAACGTAAAAATGACCCCTCACTTGCTCTAGTGCTCTTGGGAGGTGGTGGTCTTTGGAGTGTTAAATACTCCGAAATTACCATCTCTTTTAAGGGTCTGAGCAGGTGGTGGAGTGGGTTAAGGCGTACCTGTTATGCCAGTTGCTGGAAGGCTTCTGTGCTGGCTAGGGTTCGAGTCTCCTGGTGGGAAAGTGTTTCTAAAGTTGTATACTTCACTCTCGTGTTTAGGAGAGTTGTGCCTTAAGCATAGACACAGTGTTCTCCCATATTAACAGGGACTTGATGAAAAAACGTAAAAATGACCCCTCACTTGCTCTAGTGCTCTTGGGAGGTGGTGGTCTTTGGAGTGTTAAATACTCCGAAATTACCATCTCTTTTAAGGGTCTGAGCAGGTGGTGGAGTGGGTTAAGGCGTACCTGTTATGCCAGTTGCTGGAAGGCTTCTGTGCTGGCTAGGGTTCGAGTCTCCTGGTGGGAAAGTGTTTCTAAAGTTGTATACTTCACTCTCGTGTTTAGGAGAGTTGTGCCTTAAGCATAGACACAGTGTTCTCCCATATTAACAGGGACTTGATGAAAAAACGTAAAAATGACCCCTCACTTGCTCTAGTGCTCTTGGGAGGTGGTGGTCTTTGGAGTGTTAAATACTCCGAAATTACCATCTCTTTTAAGGGTCTGAGCAGGTGGTGGAGTGGGTTAAGGCGTACCTGTTATGCCAGTTGCTGGAAGGCTTCTGTGCTGGCTAGGGTTCGAGTCTCCTGGTGGGAAAGTGTTTCTAAAGTTGTATACTTCACTCTCGTGTTTAGGAGAGTTGTGCCTTAAGCATAGACACAGTGTTCTCCCATATTAACAGGGACTTGATGAAAAAACGTAAAAATGACCCCTCACTTGCTCTAGTGCTCTTGGGAGGTGGTGGTCTTTGGAGTGTTAAATACTCCGAAATTACCATCTCTTTTAAGGGTCTGAGCAGGTGGTGGAGTGGGTTAAGGCGTACCTGTTATGCCAGTTGCTGGAAGGCTTCTGTGCTGGCTAGGGTTCGAGTCTCCTGGTGGGAAAGTGTTTCTAAAGTTGTATACTTCACTCTCGTGTTTAGGAGAGTTGTGCCTTAAGCATAGACACAGTGTTCTCCCATATTAACAGGGACTTGATGAAAAAACGTAAAAATGACCCCTCACTTGCTCTAGTGCTCTTGGGAGGTGGTGGTCTTTGGAGTGTTAAATACTCCGAAATTACCATCTCTTTTAAGGGTCTGAGCAGGTGGTGGAGTGGGTTAAGGCGTACCTGTTATGCCAGTTGCTGGAAGGCTTCTGTGCTGGCTAGGGTTCGAGTCTCCTGGTGGGAAAGTGTTTCTAAAGTTGTATACTTCACTCTCGTGTTTAGGAGAGTTGTGCCTTAAGCATAGACACAGTGTTCTCCCATATTAACAGGGACTTGATGAAAAAACGTAAAAATGACCCCTCACTTGCTCTAGTGCTCTTGGGAGGTGGTGGTCTTTGGAGTGTTAAATACTCCGAAATTACCATCTCTTTTAAGGGTCTGAGCAGGTGGTGGAGTGGGTTAAGGCGTACCTGTTATGCCAGTTGCTGGAAGGCTTCTGTGCTGGCTAGGGTTCGAGTCTCCTGGTGGGAAAGTGTTTCTAAAGTTGTATACTTCACTCTCGTGTTTAGGAGAGTTGTGCCTTAAGCATAGACACAGTGTTCTCCCATATTAACAGGGACTTGATGAAAAAACGTAAAAATGACCCCTCACTTGCTCTAGTGCTCTTGGGAGGTGGTGGTCTTTGGAGTGTTAAATACTCCGAAATTACCATCTCTTTTAAGGGTCTGAGCAGGTGGTGGAGTGGGTTAAGGCGTACCTGTTATGCCAGTTGCTGGAAGGCTTCTGTGCTGGCTAGGGTTCGAGTCTCCTGGTGGGAAAGTGTTTCTAAAGTTGTATACTTCACTCTCGTGTTTAGGAGAGTTGTGCCTTAAGCATAGACACAGTGTTCTCCCATATTAACAGGGACTTGATGAAAAAACGTAAAAATGACCCCTCACTTGCTCTAGTGCTCTTGGGAGGTGGTGGTCTTTGGAGTGTTAAATACTCCGAAATTACCATCTCTTTTAAGGGTCTGAGCAGGTGGTGGAGTGGGTTAAGGCGTACCTGTTATGCCAGTTGCTGGAAGGCTTCTGTGCTGGCTAGGGTTCGAGTCTCCTGGTGGGAAAGTGTTTCTAAAGTTGTATACTTCACTCTCGTGTTTAGGAGAGTTGTGCCTTAAGCATAGACACAGTGTTCTCCCATATTAACAGGGACTTGATGAAAAAACGTAAAAATGACCCCTCACTTGCTCTAGTGCTCTTGGGAGGTGGTGGTCTTTGGAGTGTTAAATACTCCGAAATTACCATCTCTTTTAAGGGTCTGAGCAGGTGGTGGAGTGGGTTAAGGCGTACCTGTTATGCCAGTTGCTGGAAGGCTTCTGTGCTGGCTAGGGTTCGAGTCTCCTGGTGGGAAAGTGTTTCTAAAGTTGTATACTTCACTCTCGTGTTTAGGAGAGTTGTGCCTTAAGCATAGACACAGTGTTCTCCCATATTAACAGGGACTTGATGAAAAAACGTAAAAATGACCCCTCACTTGCTCTAGTGCTCTTGGGAGGTGGTGGTCTTTGGAGTGTTAAATACTCCGAAATTACCATCTCTTTTAAGGGTCTGAGCAGGTGGTGGAGTGGGTTAAGGCGTACCTGTTATGCCAGTTGCTGGAAGGCTTCTGTGCTGGCTAGGGTTCGAGTCTCCTGGTGGGAAAGTGTTTCTAAAGTTGTATACTTCACTCTCGTGTTTAGGAGAGTTGTGCCTTAAGCATAGACACAGTGTTCTCCCATATTAACAGGGACTTGATGAAAAAACGTAAAAATGACCCCTCACTTGCTCTAGTGCTCTTGGGAGGTGGTGGTCTTTGGAGTGTTAAATACTCCGAAATTACCATCTCTTTTAAGGGTCTGAGCAGGTGGTGGAGTGGGTTAAGGCGTACCTGTTATGCCAGTTGCTGGAAGGCTTCTGTGCTGGCTAGGGTTCGAGTCTCCTGGTGGGAAAGTGTTTCTAAAGTTGTATACTTCACTCTCGTGTTTAGGAGAGTTGTGCCTTAAAGATCCAGTGACTTTAATGGATGGGGACAAGATGATTCCAATATTATTGGAATGAAAAAACGGAAAACTGTGCAGAGAGTTAAGTGATACTGACAGTGAGGAGCGACCGAAGAAGTGTAGCGATCGACGACACACTGTAACAGGGGTTTCAAAGTTCTATACAAACACAGCAGGACAATCTCAACGGAACGATGCAACAGGACCACACACATCAATGAGAACATCAATGATATTAATGCAGTCGCATTAGTGTGATTACTTTCTATTTTTTTGGAAGAGGAGCGTCAGAGGTAGAACATTCACATCACCTGTGCCAGGTGAGTACGACGGGCTCACCATAACCCGTGCTGCTTGGAAATTTTTGTTCTGAGTCGTTGAATCTAAAACAACAACAGGTAGAGCATTCCTGTATGACAGAGCAAGAGTACATGGGAGGATTGTGTGAAAATCCTATTCCAGCTTCAGTAGAAGCCTCAGAAATCACCGTGTTCAGTCCAGGTTGTAAGCCTTTTGACCATGTCGTGGCCTGATTGTCTGGGGCGTGTGCATGGGACTACCCACCCCATAGGCTCGAATCCTCAACACGGCTCCTGTGGATTTCCTCATTGACATATCAAAATAATGTGATTTATCTGCGTATATTTATTATTACAATTATGATTATTATTAAATCGAGAAGTTAATATTCATATTTAGAAGCAATTAAGGAAAATAACGATTCCTCGCATAGATACCTGAACGGTGCAAACAGAAACTAATTTACCTTTCCAGAAATATATTAGAAAAGTTTCTAACTTGACTTTTGTATCAGAGGAAGAATACTTAATTCCCACAACAAAAGTGTTGATCACTTACCGACTTGTTAAGCTGAGCCACAATGCCAGTCAGAGTACCATTAGCCAGCACTTCCCCGAACATGACGTCGCTTGGAGTGACGTACTGGTAACTGTTAAAAACAAGTACGTTAACGTAGTCGACCACCGACCCTCTCATGTGGTTTACTGAGAGTCGTCTTCATGTATACTACAGGACAGATGTTGAAGAACCATTCGTCCATGATGTTCGTAGACATCATGAGCTCATGATGTCTATGTACCCTCAGTGTACCCACAGTCCAGCTCTCTGACTGTGTGTACACTGCCCCAACATGAGTCTACAGTGCTCTCTGACTGTGTGTACACTGCCCCTACATGAGTCTACAGTGCTATCTGACTGCATGTACACCGTCCCAACATGAGTCTACAGTGCTCTCTGACTGTGTGTACACTGTCCCTACATGAGTCTACAGTGCTCTCTGACTGTGTGTACACTGCCCCTACATGAGTCTACAATGCTCTCTGACTGCATATACACCGTCCCTACATGAGTCTACAGTGCTCTCTGACTGCGTGTACACCGTCCCTACATGAATCTACAGTGCTCTCTGACTGTGTGTACACCGTCCCTACATGAGTCTACTGTGCTCTCTGACTGTGGGTACACCGCCCCTACTTGAGTCTACAGTGCACTCTGACTGTGCATACACCACCCATGCATGAGTCTACAGTGCACTCTGACTGTGTGTACACTGCCCTTACATGAGTCTACAGTGCTGTGTGACTGTGGGTACACCGTCCCTACATGAGTCTACAGTGCTCTCTAACTGTGTGTGTGTACACCGCCCCTACATGAGTCTACAGTGCTCTCTGACTGTGTGTGTACACCGCCCTCACATGAGTCTACAGTGCTCTCTGACTGTGTGTACACCGTCCCTACATGCGTCTACAGTGCACTCTGACTGTGGGTACACCGCCCCTACATGAGTCTAGAGTGCTCTCTGACTGTGTGTACACCGTCCCCTACATGAGTCTACAGTTCTCTATGACTGTGTGTACACCGTCCCTACATGAATCTACAGTGCTTTCTGACTGTGTGTACACCATCCCAACATGAGTCTACAGTGCTCTCTGACTGTGTGTACACTACCCCTACATGAGTGTATAGTGCTCTCTCACTGTGTATGTACACCGCCTCTACATGAGTCTACAGTGCTCTCTGACTGTGTGTACATGGTCCCTACATGAGTGTACAGTGTTCTCTGACTGTGTGTACACTGCCCGTTGTTATGATCTCAGCCTGCAGGAGAAACGAGTCTCCCTTCTTGAGAGTTATTCATCAAGCCTGACCTAACTAGAAGGTCTAGCAAATATTGAGGTGATAACCCATATGTAAAATGGCTGGTTGGATATGTATAACAATTTAAGATTATGGGCAGTGAAGAAGGAAATATATAAATGACTGGCTAGGAGATGTGGACATTTTGCTGGAGGCGTGAGGCTCGCTTCCGGAGGACCTTGACCTCACTTGAGTGCCAGACATCGCAGGGGAAAGCCGCGCTCCATTTGAGCTCCCGTCAGAAGGGAACCCCTAGTGATATATCTCGAAGAGAAGAGAAGTGTGTAGACGTGCCAGCTGTGGAACCGAGCTGGGAACGTTGTGGTCTCAAGTCCTGGTCGACGAGCAGAGTTTAATAAGCTACTCAGAGGCATTTTCGTGGGCTGTGTGGAGCGCCCTGACCAGACGCCGTCAGAGGGAAAGCGCCCTCGACCAGTTAATCTGTGGTAAGCACGATATACGCCAGTTCATAGTGATTGCTTGTAGTTGGTCGTGTGCCCAGCGACAGTAGCAATGTTTATTTATAAGTTAGACATGTTTTAATAAGGCAGAAAGCCTGAAATAGGAGAGTGAAGAGGGAGGAGCACGGAGCGACGTCCGCCCCCTCTGAGCTCTGGCGGACGACTGAGGGAGCCTGGCTCCGGATGTAGGAAGACCCTCCCAGCGAGTGAGGACCGCCGCCAGGCGAGGTGGAGTATGGACCCGCCCAAAACGGGGGAGTCCACTCTCACTGTATGTAGAGAACAGATAGAGGTTTGAGGCAAGCATATTGTGTGGTTATTTTTGTTTATGTGTTAAAGGGGAACATTTTATTGGAGTGTCGATGGGTTGCAGGTTTGTCTTTGGGGAAGAAGTTGCTGAGAACTTCGAAGCCAGCAGATGAAGTAGCTGATGAGACTCCAAGGTAGTGGAGCAGAGGACCTCGAGCTGTGAGGAGAAGCAGCAGTGAAGAGGAGTGTCACGTGCTTCTGTAGAGGTGGAGAAGCACCATAGTTGCTCGGGGAAACTTCATGGTGTAGCAGCCAAGAGAGCTGTGGAGGAACCTAGCAGAAGGGTGAAGCACCGTAGTTACTCAAGGAAACTTCATGATAGCAGCCTGGAGGAGCTGCAGAGGATCCTGGTAGTGAAGCCCGGAAGAACCTAAGGATATTAGGGTTGTGAACTTCCAGAGGTGGAAGGGGAAGTTCTGGTGGATTACTTGTAGGGAGTTGATAGTGTTTGGTTGTCATTAGCGTGCAAGACGCAGTGAGAGGTGAGTGACTGTTGGCATTCTTATGTCAAGGAGTGTTTTTTATACTGAAGTTTAGAGTTGCAGTCGTAGGCTTGATTACCTACAGATGTATGCGCTCGAGGACTGACAGTGATCGATTAATCATTGTTGTGTATCAATGAACATTTATACTGATATATGTTATTGCATTCAAATGCTGATTTTCTATATATACATTATCTTGCTGATAGTGCAACAGTGTATGTAGGCTTGACCAACTTGAGGAGGTTGATAGTAGCAGGTGGTGAACCAGGAGATAGGATACCACTTGATAAGCTGATAATAGAGTTCTGATGGTGTTGGAGTGCAACCTGGTTGTGATATTATAGAGTATAGGATTCATTATTATTATGTGTGTGTACGTATCGTGTATGTGCTTTGTCCAGTAAATGTATCCCAATTTGCTGGTGTTTGCCCTTGTCCTAGTGAGGCTTCCCAGGAGGTAGTAAAGAAGGAGAGAGAGAGAGAAAGAACCAAGAACCACTGCTGTGGACAGGGTAGAAGGTAATACTAGTAAGTCATAGGGGGATTGAGGAGATCATATCACCTAAGGAGAGAGTGGGGAGTCACAGCGGCTCGAGTGGGTGTGTGCACGTGACAACGAGGCTAAGTGTTGGAGCCGCATCCCCTAAACGTGTGACGCTGAGCCCCTCTCCAAGAGCCAGAAGCGCCAAGGGTGATCTCCTAGTGAGGTGTAAGCCCTCTACCGAGTTGTGGGTTGGGTTGTCCGTAGAGAAGGATCAACGACGACAACACCAACCAACCCACAGTCTATAATAAAATTGGGGGCCTGTGTCCGGGAGAGTGAACTGACACACCCACACCCTGTCCAAGAGTGGATTTGTACACCCTTGCTGAGATAAACTGTGTGACCGCAGGTGTATACTCTCTCTCTTGGGAAGACTCACAGGACAGGATGACAGCGGTCCTGAATTTTAGAGGTTCGGAGAAAGACCTTGCGAGAGCCCAGAAGTACATTGATACAGGGGATGATGAAATCTTGCAAAATTGTACCCAGGAACAACTTTGGTCGATCGGTAAAATGTATGGTGTTAGGTTGAAGTCAAACAGGGCGTCTAGTAAACGAAAGGAAATCAAGGCAATAATGCAGATAGACAGAGTAAGCATGTTCTGCAAAACTCGTGACGAGAAGATTCTAGACATGTGCACTAGGAGGCAGATAAGGATATTGGAAGACCATTTCGGCCTAAAGGGTAGGCATGATAAGGTAGAGGATGGACGCGAGGCGCTGCGGACTTGGTTAAGGGAACAAAAAGCAGAAGAAGAGAAGGAAGCGAAACGCCAATGTGAACAAGAGGAAACACAGTGCCAGCAAGGAGGAGCAGAAGCCCTGCCTCAGAATGAAGTACCCGATAGGTTGGAAGAAATTTCAGAGGAAACGAATGATGCGCCAAGTGACGAAGGAATTAATGTAAACTCAAGTAGCAGCAGGGAAAGCAGCCTTGAGAGGCGCGAGGTGGAACCAAAGTTGGAACCAGGAGACAATGAGGTACAGCTGCAACGTGAAGAGAGGCAGGTTCGGCTTGAGCAAGAGAAAGCCAAAGCCGAGCAGGAGCGAGCTAAAGCTGAGCAAGAGAAAGCTAAAGCCGAACAGGAAAAAGCTA
Source organism: Procambarus clarkii (assembly GCF_020424385.1). NCBI lineage: Eukaryota > Metazoa > Arthropoda > Malacostraca > Decapoda > Cambaridae > Procambarus > Procambarus clarkii. The sequence goes on from NW_025553619.1 coordinate 20,555, forward strand.
AAGCTGAACAGGAAAAACTTAAAGTCGGACAAGAGAGAGCCAAGGCCGAACAAGAAACGGCCAAGGCTGAACTGGCTATGATAAAGATGGAGGCCGCTAAAGCAGAACGAGAGAGAATTAAGACGGCACGAAGGGAGAACAGAGTGAGAAGCGAGGCGAGACGCAGCAATGGAAGATCCAATGGAGTCTGGGGAGGAAGAAATTATGAAAGACCCAGAAGAGTCTGGGGTGAGAAAAATTTTGATAAATGGGCAGATAAATGTAAGTACCCTAAAACTCAGAAGTGTAGGTCGCGCACTTCGTCTGAAAGTGAGGATGGAGGAGCCAAACGAGAAACTAATCGTTATCCAGGGAATCAAGAGTCCAGTAAAGCTCCACAGAGTACGAGTAGTACGTCTGGCCCGAGGAACTCCAATACGAGTGGGCAGAGTCAGAGCTACTCTGGTACATATAGAAGAGATTTTTCCCAGATGAGATGTTACAATTGTAACGGATTGGGTCACGTGATGCGAGATTGTCGGCAGGGCAAGAGAATTGTGACCCTGGCCATGTGTGACCCCCGAAGTAAATATACTAATGTGTTCCGAGACAAACCACAGAAGGTGAACTTAGTGAACGAGAGGTATAGGCCGTTCATGAGCAGAGGTTGGATCAGAATAGGAAGCCAACCTGAGGTAGGAGTTGGTATCTTAAGAGATACCGGAGCTAATCAGAGCTTGATTACGAGAAGCCTGATTGGGAATGATCGACGGTTAGCTGGCAGGAGTAAGATGAGAGTATATGGGTTATTGTCGGAGAGTGACATGCCCGTTTGTACTGTCCAGCTAAGGTCGGAATATGTGTCGGCAGAGGTGATGTTGGGAGTATGCCCCGACATACCTATTCCAGGAGTCCAAGTGATCCTGGGAAATGACTTGTGCTGGACAAAGGTGTTGCCAAGAGTCGTGGCGGAGACTGTGCCAGAGGAGTGCCCAGAAGGCCATGGCACGGGTGGGACACCTGAGAGTGTGAACCTGACTGACATCCGAGGAGATGAGTCAGAAGACCGCCAAGCCATTGAAAACCCTGTCTCGGTGGTGACGAAGGCAGAGGTGGCCGACGAGGAAGACACCGGAGAAGGTGAGACAGTGTCGATTCAACCGGTGGAAGATATCGATGTAGATATAGCACGGCTGTTTGATGAAGGTCCAGCCCAGGAAAATAAAGTCTCGGTGAGGTCAAAAGTGAAGATGGCCCAGCCGAAGAAGAATACTGTGGAGAGAGTTGACCTGAGTAAAGCCCAGACTGCTGAAATTAAGGGTCGGAAGGTGAATGCAACTGTGCTGAGTAGGAATGAGGAAAGATGTGGACATACTGAGGACGGGAATAGAGCGTCAAGTGGTCCACGAGCACAGAGGCATAGGGATAGTGGAGTTAAGTTGTTTGAGATGTCAGGAGTTGACATGTTTCACAGAAAACGTGGAGGAAATATAGTGAAGAAGAGTAATAGCCAGGAAAATGAAAGGAGAAGAGACAGTATGTGTGGAGAGATGCTTACGAGCACTCTGGGAGAGGCAAGGCGACGTGTACGGTCGAGTGCTGTTGGTTGTAGTACAGTGCTCGAGGAAACTTTTAGGGAACGAAGAAGAGTTGAAGGAGAAGAAAGGGAATTGTATAGAGGTGAGAGATGTGGGAAGAGGATAATGATGCAGGCATGGATGAATAGTAGAAAGCCGAGGACTCGATGGAAGTCAAACAGGATGATATCTCGGATAAATGAGGAGACGAAAGGGAGGAGCGTCGGTGAAGACGAGGAAGTGAAGTATGATGACAGGAGACAAAAGTATAATGGCAGTAGATGGAAGTGTGAAGATGACAGAGGAGTAACAGACAACAGATGTCTGACTCTGGACGCGAAGAGAAGACGAGGTAACGGAGGGTGGAAACAATAAGTAGAGTGGACCAATGGATTGCAGGCGTCCAAGGAGGACAGCCTAGCCAAGAGGTGTCAGAGAGCTCAAATCATTTGTGAGAAGATCATGTTTCTGGCACGTTGTGAGCCGGATGTTGCAAGGTGCAACGAACTAATTGTAGACTCTTAAGGGAGTACGTAAGCAGATCAACCGTTCGAACCAATCGGTTGAAGAACGAGACAGTGTGGTGGCGGATGTATTATCCCGAGCTTTGCCACTAGAATAACTCTAAAAAATAAGGGGAGGGGAGTGTTATGATCTCAGCCTGCAGGAGAAACGAGTCTCCCTCCTTGAGAGTTATTCATCAAGCCTGACCTGATTAGAAGGTCTAGCAAATATTGAGGTGATAACCCATATTGTAAAAGAGTTGCTTGGATATATATAACAATTCAAGATTATGGGCAGTGAAGAAGGAAACATATAAATGACTGGCTAGGAGATGTGGACATTTTGCTGGAGGCGTGAGGCTCGCTTCCGGAGGACCTTGACCTCACTTGAGTGCCAGACATCGCAGGGGAAAGCTGCACTCCGTTTGAGCTCCCGTCAGAAGGGAACCCCTAGTGATATATCTCGAAGAGAAGAGAAGTGTGTAGACGTGCCAGCTGTGGAACCGAGCTGGGAACGTTGTGGTCTCAAGTCCTGGTCGACGAGCAGAGTTTAATAAGCTACTCAGAGGCATTTTCGTGGGCTGTGTGGAGCGCCCTGACCAGACGCCGTCAGAGGGAAAGCGCCCTCGATCAGTTAATCTGTGGTAAGCACGATATACGCCAGTTCATAGTGATTGCTTGTAGTTGGTCGTGTGCCCAGCGACAGTAGCAATGTTTATTTATAAGTTAGACATGTTTTAATAAGGCAGAAAGCCTGAAATAGGAGAGTGAAGAGGGAGGAACACGGAGCGACGTCCGTCCCCTCTGAGCTCTGACGGACGACTGAGGGAGCCTGGCTCCTGACGGAGGAAGACCCTCCCAGCGAGTGAGGACCGCCGCCGGGCGAGGTGGAGTATGGACCCGCCCAAAACGGGGGAGTCCACTCTCACTGTATGTAGAGAACAGATAGAGGTTTGAGGCAAGCATATTGTGTGGTTATTTTTGTTTATGTGTTAAAGGGGAACATTTTATTGGAGTGTCGATGGGTTGCAGGTTTGTTCTTTGGGGAAGAAGTTGCTGAGAACTTCGAAGCCAGCAGATGAAGTAGCTGATGAGACTCCAAGGTAGTGGAGCAGAGGAGTTCGAGCTGTGAGGAGAAGCAGCAGTGAAGAGGAGTGTCACGTGCTTCTGTAGAGGTGGAGAAGCACCATAGTTGCTCGAGGAAACTTCATGGTGTAGCAGCCAAGAGAGCTGTGGAGGAACCTAGCAGAAGGGTGAAGCACCGTAGTTGCTCAAGGAAACTTCATGATAGCAGCCTGGAGGAGCTGCAGAGGATCCTGGTAGTGAAGCCCGGAAGAACCTAAGGATATTAGGGTAGTGAACTTCCAGAGGTGGAAGAGGAAGTTCTGGTGGATTACTTACAGGGAGTTGATAGTGTTTGGTTGTCATTAGCGTGCAAGACGCAGTGAGAGGTGAGTGACTGTTGGCATTCTTATGTCAATGAGTTTTTTATACTGAAGTTTAGAGTTACAGTCGTAGGCTGGATTACCTACAGATGTATGCGTTCTAGGACTGACAGAGTGATCGATTGATCATTTTGTGTATCAATGAACATTTATACTGATATATGTAATTGCATTCAAATGCTGATTTTCTATATATATATATTATCTTGCTGATGGTGCAACAGTGTATGTAGACTTGATCGACTTGAGGAGGTTGATAGTATCAGGTGGTGAACCAGGAGATAGGATACCACTTGATAAGATGATAATAGAGTTCTGATGGTGTTGGAGTGCAACCTGATTGTGATATTATAGAGTATAGGATTCATTATTATTATATGTGTGTACGTATCGTGTATGTGCTTTGTCCAGTAAATGTATCCCAATTTGCTGGTGTTTGCCCTTGTCCTAGTGAGGCTTCCCAGGAGGTAGTAAAGGAGAGAGAGAGAGAGAGAGAAAGAACCAAGAACCACTGCTGTGGACAGGGTAGAAGGTAATACTAATAAGTCAAAGGGGGATTGAGGAGATCATATCACCTAAGGAGAGAGTGGGGAGTCACAGCGGCTCGAGTGGGTGTGTGCACGTGACAACGAGGCTAAGTGTTGGAGCCGCATCCCCTAAACGTGTGACGCTGAGCCCCTCTCCAAGAGCCAGAAGCGCCAAGGGTGATCTCCTAGTGAGGTGTAAGCACTCTACCGAGTTGTGGGTTGGGTTGTCCGTAGAGAAGGATCAACGACGACAACACCAACCAACCCACAGTCTATAATACATGAGTCTACAGTACTCTATGACTGTGTGTACACCGCTCCTACATGAGTCTACAGTGTTCTCTGACTGTGTGTTCACTGCTCCTATATGAGTCTACAGTGCTCTCTGACTGTGTGTACACCGCCCCTACATGAGTCTACAGTGCTCTCTAACTGTGTGTACACCGCCCCTAAATGAGTCTACAGTACTCTCTGACTATGTGTACACTGCCCCTACATGAGTCTACAGTGCTCTCTGACTGGGTGTACACCGTCCCTACATGAGTCTACAGTGCTCTCTGACTGTAGGTACACCGCCTCTACATGAGTCTAAAGTGCTCTCTGACCGTGTGTACACCGTCCCTACATGAGTCTACAGTGCTCTCTGACTGTGGGTACACAGCCCCTACATGAGTCTACAGTGCTCTCTGACTGTGTGTAAACTGCCCATGCATGAGTCTACAGTGCTCTCTGACTGTGGGTACACCGCCCCTACATGAGTCTACAGTGCTCTCTGACTGTGTGTGTGTACACCGCCCCTACATGAGTCTACAATGCTCTCTGAATGTGTGTACACCGCCCCTACATGAGTCTACAGTACTCTCTGAATGTGTGTACACTGCCCCTACATGAGTCTACAGTACTCATTGACTGTGTGTACACAGCCCCTACATGAGTCTACAGTGCTCTCTGACTGCGTGTACACCGTCCATACATGAGTCTACAATGCTCTCTGACTGTAGGTACTCCGCCTCTACATGAGTCTAAAGTGCTCTCTGACCGTGTGTACACCGTCCCTACATGAGTCTACAGTGCTCTCTGACTGTGGGTACACAGCCCCTACATGAGTCTACAGTGCTCTCTGACTGTGTGTACACCGCCCCTACATGAGTCTACAGTGCACTGTGACTGTGTGTAAACAGCCCATACATGAGTCTACAGTACTCTATGACTGTGGGTACACCGTCCCTACATGAGTCTACAGTGCTCTCTGACTGCGTGTACACCGTCCATACATGAGTCTACAATGCTCACTGACTGCATGTACACCCTCCCTACATGAGTCTACTGTGCTCTCTGACTGTGTACACCGTCTCTACATGAGTTTACAGTGCTCTCTGACTGTAGGTACACCGCCCCTACATGAGTCTGCAGTGCTCTCTGACTGTGTGTACACCGTCCCTACATGAGTCTACAGTGCTCTCTGACTGTGGGTACACCGCCCCTACATGAGTCTACAGTACTCTCTGACTGTGTGTACACTGCCCCTACATGAGTCTACAGTCCTCTCTGACTGCGTGTACACCGTCCCTACATGAGTCTACAATGCTCTCTGACTGCATGTACACCGTCTCTACATGAGTCTACAGTGCTCTCTGACTGCGTGCACACCGTCCCTACATGAGTCTACAATGCTCTCTGATTGTGTGTACACCGTCCCTACTTGAGTCTACATTGCTCTCTGACTGTAGGTACACCGCCCCTACATGAGTCTACAGTGCTCTCTGACTATGTGTACACCGCCCCTACATGAGTCTACAGTGCTCTATGACTGTGTGTCCACCGTCCTTACATGAGTCTACAGTGCTCTCTGACTGTGGGTACACCACCCCTACATGAGTGTACAGAGCTCTCTGACTGTGTGTACACTGCCCGTACATGAGTCTACAGTGCTCTCTGACTATGTGTACACTGCCCCTACATGAGTGTATAGTGCTCTCTCACTGTGTATTTACAGCGCCTCTACATGAGTCTACAGTGCTCTCTGGCTGTGTGTACACTGCCCCTACATGA
>NW_025553620.1:0-19823 GCF_020424385.1 Procambarus clarkii
AACCGGGAAACAAACCCGCCCCACCCACTCACACACACCCGACCCGCACCCCACACCCATGCACACTAATGGAAACAACCCACAACACACAAAGGAATCACGAGTGAGGAACACATCCCTCAGAGACAAGACCATACGTCTCCGCAGCCCAGGGATATCGTCGCTTGTAGGCCTCCCAAATCATATATTCCCTGTCGGTAGGGGGACAATTCCCCTGCCGCCGCGGGCCCTTCATAAACTCGGGAACCACCAGATCAGGTGGAAACGGCCACTCCTTAAGCTCACTGACGCAAGTCGCATAACGAGGCTGGGGAGCGCAACCCACGTCCTTCGAGGTAGCAGACGACACCGCTGAAGCGTACGAGGGCTGCCGAGACGGCCGCGTCGCCGTACGCACAGGAGCAGGGGACAATCGACGAGATGGCAACTCCACCGAGACCGCAGGAGACACTGAAGAGACAGCCGGAGACGGAAGAGGAGTCGAGACCGCAGCCGATGAAATGGGGACCGAGGAAGGGGTTACAGAACCCCCAGAACGAGCAGTCTTTTTCAACACCATCACCAGGCCACCCCGCTCACCACGAACCTCGGCAGGGGGAACCATCCCCCATGAAGAACCGGAGCCATCCGATGCAGGCGACGCACCCGAAGCAGGAACCTGTCACCATATCTGCAGTGGAGGCCGAAACACTGGCACGGGCATCCTCAGGCAAATGCACCTCCGCCGTCACCGTAGTACACAACATAACCGGAGCCACCCCTCCGTCGCCGGCAGATTCGCAAGCGACGAAGTCGCCAACATCTGTCCATGCTGAAGACGAACGCCGAGAACGCTTAGGCTCGGGCCGCACATCATCCGACCCGGAGGCAGACTCCGAGACACGCGCAACACAAGCAGGGCGAACCGATGCACGTCGCAGAACGGCAGCATCCTCAACCACATGGGGCACCAGGCCAGGCACAGGAGGAAGCGCCGGATCCACCCCAACACCCAGCACAGCCGGAACAGACGGCGAGGGTGCAGGGACAGGGTCAGACGCAGCAGAGGACGAACTGGAAGACGGGGGAATCGAGCAGCAGGCAGTCTGAAGAACCCCAGGGACACAAGTCGGCGCAGGACGATCACTATGCGACGCCACCACTTCTTTAGGAGAGGCGACAACAACAGGGGGCGCACCAGGCGGCGCAACAGGCGACACAGGGGGCACATCCGGGGCTGAAGAGACGGCCACATCCACAGAATCCTCCTCCACAGGAAACGGCGGAAAATCCACCTCGCTGAACAGGTTCACGGGTGCAACGGCAGGCGCAGAATAGTCAGCAGCCTGATGGCCCAAGAGGCCACAACGATAACACGTCCGAGGCTGGCGGGCGTAAAATACCCGAACATTGTAGCCATAAGCCGCACAGAGGATGGAATATCTTCCGGAGCCTCATGCCCAGGGTGCGAATGTTGGTCCTCACACCCTTAAGTGGACTGGAAGACACCACGTTCACCCGCATGTTACGTACCCTTATAAGATACGTAAGTGAATATATTAATATGTACATTTATAATTGTATGTAAATTACAAGCATGTATATTATTATACTTATGTTCTATACAAATGCACATTCATGTTACAGTGTTGGCGTTAGGCCCAGCGTATCGTGGGAATGATTGTTTATTTCTTTGTGTGATCAGTTTTCCCACGGGAACTAATAATTTATATGTGATCATAAGTGGGTAACAGTGAAATAATAATTGAGTGAACTGTATCTGGCAAATTGTCGTGGGATCGTCCGTTGCTGGGGTGTGCATGCCATTATGCTATTCTGTATGCATATTTTAATTACTATGTAAAGAATAATTACCTTTTGTTTGTGTATATCAATATGTACTAATTATTCCTTAAGTTAGTTTAAGATTACTCTTGTCACAATGTAGTGCTCCATTGTTGAAATATTAATAATTGTAACTTTGGCAATTTATTCGCGGGGCGAGGCAATCTGTTTTGATTCTCGCGTGATCTTGTTTAGTAGCTGAGCAGAAGCCAGGGAGAGAACAACATTTTGGAGATAAGTCATTCTTTTGTTCTATAATAGCCATACTTATATATTATTAATTTAATGTCTGGAAGTACAGTGATATTTTTAATGTGATATATATTGTGACCATATAATCATCTGTTTGCTTTTGAGATTTATTTAATATAATATTATATATGTATCTTAGTCTTTATTCTTCAGTCCTATGAAGATTCTATTTTATGCTCATTACCTGTCAAGGGGTTATACTGGGGATTCGCTATTGAGAACAGCAGTTGTGTCGTATCCCTAGACTTATTAAAGTTGGCTGCTGTAGGATCACGAGCCGTAACGTACGATAGGTAACAAAGAGTTATGGGGGCCTGTGCCGGGAAATATTGTCCCATTTTAACTTAACTATGCTAATCTAACCTTGCCTTCCTAGGTACCAGTGTCAAGTGTCTCTGTGTGTTTCTTAAGAACTATTCCATGTGCCAAGCAAGCCTTCCTGTGTGTCAAGTAACAACGTTTCACGATTTTGAGGTAAGTCATCCTATATATTTTGTTTGTGCAGTGAGGCCAAGCGAATTTTCAGTGTGGTGACAATTTTACAGTGAAGTGTAGTGCAGTGCCATTGTGTTTAATTATTGTTGTGAATTAAGTGCCAAGTGTTAGTAACGATGGAGGAGAAAGTTGCAGCGTTGGTGGCTCACCCAGACTTTGAAGGGATTCAGAACCTTAAAAAGACTGAGTTAATACAAATGGCAAATCATTTGGATTTGACCGCCAGCAATAGAATGGTTAAAGCCCAAATATTGAAAGTCATTGTGACGCATTTTGTTGAGAATGGGGATTTAGATGACGAAATTCTAGAGGAGTTAAGAGAGGAGTCGAGTGATCAGATGACGTTAAAGCGTCTTGAGTTAGAAGCTCGCCAATTAGAGCTTGAAGCTCAAAAAGAACAGAAAATATTAGAGGCTGAAGCTCGTCAAAGAGAGATTGAAGCTCAGCAGCAACAGCAAATATTAGAAGCTGAAGCTCAGCAAAGGGAGCTGGAGACTAGGCGTTTAGAAATTGCGGCACAAAACCAGAGAGGTTTAATTGAGTTGCAACTTGAAGCCACAAAGAAGCAACAAGCCGAGGAACAAACTAGGCAATTAGAGATTCAACAACAAATGGCTAACACTAACTTCAGGCTTGAATCACAGCGTATGGCAGCTGGGCATGGAAATACTAGTAATGTTTCAACAAATAGTGATAATAATCCCATCAGGATGAATAAGTATATAGAGTTGCCCAAGTTAAATGAGGAAGATCCTGAGGTTTTCTTTGCACATTTTAATAAAATTGCCATCAGTATGAACTGGCCAAGGGATCAGTGGGTAGCCATTATGCAGTCTCAATTCAAGGGGCGTAGTCAGGAGGTTTTCACATCCCTACCCGACGCTCATAGTTTTGATTATGACTTTGTAAAGAAAAGCATCCTCAATGCATACCAACTAAATCCAGAGGCACACAGGCAAAAGTTCAGGAACCTAAGGAGAATCAAGGATCAGACAATAGCCGATTTTACTCGTCAGAAGACGAATTTTTGCAACAGATGGTTAAAGTCACTTGCAGTCACTGATTTTGATGCTCTAAAGAATCTTCTCATAATGGAAGAAGTATTGTCCTGTCTTCCAGACCAGTTGTCTACTTTTATGGCGGAACAAAAGAATGTAACCGATATTGATGAGCTGTCAAAGCTCGCGGATGAGCATGAGTTGCTGACTAAGGCCCCGTTTATGGCCACTTCACCTAAGTCTAGTCGTAGAGTAAATTTCAATGCTCACCGTACTCCTTATCAGTATAAGTCTCCTCCTGGTGCGACAGTTACTCCCGTGAACTCTTCTCTTACTACCCCTAAGATGGTTACTCCATTGCCAGGATCATCTAAGCCTAGTAATGCTAATTCTAAACCGGCAGTTGGTTATACCAGTGTGTCCACTGTCAAACATTGTACCCATTGTAAGAGAAGGGGGCATGTGATTTCTTCATGTTTTAGTTTGCATCCTGAACTCCGACCAACTGGTCTTATTATGAGTAAAGGAGTGCAACCTATTAATTCTTCATGTATTACAGTCAGTCCCAATTGGATGGCTGAATTCAAACCCTATATGTCCACAGGTACCTTATTATGTACTAATGGTAGACATAAGACTGTTCAATTACTCCGTGATACTGGAGCTTCACAGTCTCTTATTACCCAGAAGGTACTTGATGATGTTGACACCCGAGATCTGGGTGAAGTTGTGCTTCTCCAGGGTATTGCCGGAAGTGTGCAACCAGTGTCCTTATTGCAAGTTAACCTTGATTCTAAATATACTTCAGGATGGTGTAATGTTGGTGTAAGTAAACAACTGCCCATTCCTGGGGTAGACATTATTCTAGGTAATGATTTTGGCAACCAAATGGTTGTAGGGCCCAAGTGTCCCATCATGTTAACTAAACCCCATAATGTATTAGCTCAACCGGAAGCAGATGATGATATTATTTACCCTGCTTGTGTTGTTACTAGATCAATGGGAAAAACAGGTGAGAGTAATCCTGTCTTCACTAAGGTTGCTGATCCCAAGACCAGGACCCCTTCAGTAAAGGAGTGGGAGGTGGATCTTGAGGATTCTTTTATGACTCGACTGGATGATGAGAGTGAGGTCGTAGTAGAAGCCCCGCCGAACCTAAATCACAAGGAAAGTGAAGGTGAGGAGGCTGAACTATCTGTACCTTGCCCGCTTGTCTCCAGTGCGCCAGTTGTCGAGAGTGAGGCCGAAGTAGCTATGACTCCATTTTATTCCGATCAATCGGGAAAAGAGATCAAGCTACTAGGTTCTTGCCCGCTCGCTGCTGAGTCTGAGTCATTGCCCTTAAGTGTTGTACAGACTACTGATCCTAGTTTAAATAAGTGTATTTCTGAGGCTCCTGATAAAATTGATGCATTGGAGGAAGGGACGGGTTTCTTCTTCAAGGATCGACTTCTGATGAGAAGGTGGAGACCCAAGGGAACTCCCTCTTCAGAGGATTGTGAGATTAGAACCCAACTCGTTGTCCCCAATGATTATCGTAGGCAGGTCCTGCAGGCTGCACATGATGACCCCATGGGAGGTCATCAAGGTATCACGAATATGTACCATAAGATAAGTAAATATTTTTTCTGGCCAAAGTTAAAGAAAGACGTGGTCAGATATTGTCATAACTGTATACCCTGTCAAATTGTTGGTAAACCAAATCAATCTGTACCTAGAGCACCATTGCAACCTATTGTAGTTCCTGATGAACTATTTACTCATGTTGTAATTGATTGTGTGGGTCCTTTACCTAAGACTAAATCGGGTAACATGTTTTTGTTCACTCTCATGTGTATGACTACTAGATTTCCTGAAGCTTATGCTCTACGGAATACCAAGGCTCATAATCTCATCAAGTGTCTTGAAAGATTCTTTTCGTTGTTTGGAATGCCTAGAGTTATTCAGAGTGATAATGGGGGAAATTTTGTTTCTAAAGTTTTCAGAACTTTTTGCGAATCCCGAGGGATTCGGCACAAATTGTCCAGTCCATATCATCCACAAAGCCAAGGTGGACTTGAACGTTTCCACCAGACTTTGAAACAAATGCTGAAGACAACCGGAGAAACTCATCCACGTAATTGGGATGAGAATCTCCCCTTTGTGTTGTTTGCTGCTAGAGAAGGGCTACAAGAGTCATTGGGCTGTTCACCCTTTGAACTAGTGTTTGGTCACCAAGTAAAAGGTCCTCTTAAAATGCTACAAGAAAAGTTGTTGGGAGATGTCTCTGTTCATCAGAGCGGATTGTACTTGAGCGAGGTCAAGGCTAAGTTGTGTCGGGCTCGTGAGTTGGCGAAAGAACATCTGGGAAGGACTCAACAAGCCATGAAAGTACGATATGACAAGAAGTTCAAAGCTAAGCTAAGGTCGTTTGATGTCGGAGATTTGGTGTTGGTGTTGAAACCTCGTATGGGGACTTCCATGTCCCATAAGTTCGCAGGACCCTACCAAGTGGTAGACAAGGTGGGAGACCTAACTTATAAACTAATTAACCCTAATCTTTCAGAACCCCAAATGACTGTACACATTAACAGATTAAAAGCTTATGTTGGACCTGGTGTAGTAGCTTGTTTTAGTCGGGAAGAGTTACCACCTGAGGATAATTGTAGTGAGGGACATGTTGTTAATATCCCACTTCTCAGTTCCAGTTCCAATGGCAGGGAGATGCTATGTCATTTACAGGAGGAACAACGTGATGAGTTCCAGGTTCTGCTGGACAACCATACATCTCTGTTTGGGGAGGTTCCTACCCAGACCCACCTCATCACACACGACATTCAGCTCCTGGACAGCACCCCCATTCGACAACATCCGTACCGAGTGAATCCCGAAAAGAGGAAAATTATGCAAGCAGAAGTGGAATATCTGCTCCAGCATGATTTCATTCGGCCAAGTCAAAGTACTTGGAGCTCTCCGTGTTTGTTAGTGCCAAAACCAGATGGAACCTGGAGATTGTGCGTGGATTACAGGAAACTGAACAAGAACACTACAGTGGACGTTTTTCCTTTACCCTTGTTGGAAGAATGTATAGAGTCCATAGGTCATGCCGAATATGTAAGTAAGCTTGATTTGTCAAAAGGGTATTATCAAATTCCATTAACAGAGTATGCTAGAGAGGTTACTGCTTTTGTTACACCTGATGGTGCGTATGAAATTAATGTTGGAATAGGTGCTGTGCTTATTCAAGTTGGTTTAGACCAGATTGAGCATCCTGTGTATTACTATTCCAGAAAATTTAATGCAGCTCAGAGAAATTATTCCGTGGTAGAAAAGGAGGCGTTGGGTCTTATATTGTCAATCAAGAAGTTTGAGATTTACTTATCAGGAAATAAAGTGTTAGTATTTACAGACCACAACCCCCTTATCTTTATAAATATGATGAAAGTCAAGAACCAACGAATTCTGCGATGGTCATTGTTTTTGCAGGAATTTAATGTAGAAATCAAACATATTCCAGGCAGACAAAATGTTATTGCTGATGCTTTGTCAAGAAGTTTTGATGTACCATAAATGAAATGTTTCTTTTTACTTAACATTTTTACTTCTGAAAAAATGCCATTGATCTTCAATCCATTGCATTTTTTTTTCTTGGAGGTGGAAGTGTTACGTACCCTTATAAGATACGTAAGTGAATATATTAATATGTACATTTATAATTGTATGCAAATTACAAGCATGTATATTATTATACTTATGTTCTATACAAATGCACATTCATGTTACAGTGTTGGCGTTAGGCCCAGCGTATCGTGGGAATGATTGTTTATTTCTTTGTGTGATCAGTTTTCCCACGGGAACTAATAATTTATATGTGATCATAAGTGGGTAACAGTGAAATAATAATTGAGTGAACTGTATCTGGCAAATTGTCGTGGGATCGTCCGTTGCTGGGGTGTGCATGCCATTATGCTATTCTGTATGCATATTTTAATTACTATGTAAAGAATAATTACCTTTTGTTTGTGTATATCAATATGTACTAATTATTCCTTAAGTTAGTTTAAGATTACTCTTGTCACAATGTAGTGCTCCATTGTTGAAATATTAATAATTGTAACTTTGGCAATTTATTCGCGGGGCGAGGCAATCTGTTTTGATTCTCGCGTGATCTTGTTTAGTAGCTGAGCAGAAGCCAGGGAGAGAACAACATTTTGGAGATAAGTCATTCTTTTGTTCTATAATAGCCATACTTATATATTATTAATTTAATGTCTGGAAGTACAGTGATATTTTTAATGTGATATATATTGTGACCATATAATCATCTGTTTGCTTTTGAGATTTATTTAATATAATATTATATATGTATCTTAGTCTTTATTCTTCAGTCCTATGAAGATTCTATTTTATGCTCATTACCTGTCAAGGGGTTATACTGGGGATTCGCTATTGAGAACAGCAGTTGTGTCGTATCCCTAGACTTATTAAAGTTGGCTGCTGTAGGATCACGAGCCGTAACGTACGATAGGTAACACTCCACGTCAGCACAGGCAGGCAGAGACACACCCGCTCTCAACCGGCCAAATTGGTAAACACCACCAACAGCCGGAGCGCCGATTCACCACGGCCTTCCCCTACCGAAGCTAGGGCTAGACTCTCATGTGTGAAACCATTGATATCAGGTGACATGTGCTCTTTAACTCTATACAATAATCTATTAAGCACCATTCTCTCAAAGGTTTTGCACATGCAACTGGTCAGCGAGATGGGACGGAAAGCATCAGGTTGGCCAGGCTTTGGTACAGGTACCGTAAGACTGGTGGTCCATGATACAGGCAACTGCCCAGTGACATAGCTGGCATTAAACAATTCTAATAATGGGTTACCGGGTACACGATGTCGGAGTCTTAGAATATCATAGGTGATACCGTCCTCACCAGGAGCAGTGCTACTGCCCCTGGAGAGGGCTGCAGCCAATTCATAATCTGTATATGGAACATCACATTCATCATGTTGCTTGCTCAACATGAAATTTATGAGAGAATTTCTGTCTGTGGACCTCGCCTGCAATTTCTCCCTAGTGCTAGCTGGTAACATTCCAAGGCTGGAAACCTGAACCCATTTTGCAATTAACTGATTGGCTTTCTGTAGCGGGTTTGGGCGTGAAACTTGTCTACTATTTTTACCAATAATTTTGTTTATGCCTTTCCAGGCTTTGCCTGGGGGAGTATGCAGGTTAAGTCCACTAACAAAACCCTCCCATTCATTTTGTCTCAGTTCAATCATTCTCTCCCTTGCCGCTGCAAGCGCGGCCTGAAACAGTTTTAACATTTGAGGAGTTCTAAGGCTCTTATATGCTTTACCTGTCTGTCTAGCAATTGATTTAAGCTCTTTAGCATCATCATAGTACTGGTTGTGTCTGACCTGTTTACCAGTACTTCTTTTTGTTTGGCGTGACTCACTATTTTTGATGGCCTCATAGGTATTATTTATGAGGTCATCATAAAACTGTTGTACATTCTCAGGCTCATAATTGTTATACCAATGTTCTATGCTGTCTATAAAGAATTTTTCTTGCTCTTTCCTTACTGTTAGCCTGCGTCTACTCAGCTTAGTGCCAGGTTGGTCAACATTAGCCACATGTATGTTAGCTGTTATGGCTAAATGGTCAGACATTAAGTCATCCATAATATCAGTCTCATGAGTTGTGTATGACAGGTTAAAGCCAATGCACCTATCTAGGACTCCTCCATATATTTGCGTTGGTTGATTCTTACTGATAATTTGAACATCATCATATGCATCGAGAAGTGCCAACAATCTTCTCCCGTTGGTGTTTGTGAGTTGATCCCCTAATTGTTTGTGTTTAGCATTTAAATCCCCAATTAATATTGTAGAATCAGTATGTGCAAAACTAGGTAGGTCAGTATACTGGAGGAGGCCAGTAGGTGCATAGGCATTCAAGACATTAAGTGTAGAGTTACCAACATGTACCCGGATACCATGATATTGAAACCCGTCTCGTTGTTGGGCGGGAAGTGACTCATGTGGCAGGGATTTTTTAACATACATAAGACACGTATTTTTTGATCTGGGATTATAACACTGATAACTAGGCAAATTCTGCGGGGTTTTACCTGCGGGAGTTAGGGTTTCCTGGAGGCAGACAATATCTATGTCTTCAGTCATAACCTTATGATGGAGATCTGAATACCGTTTTCTAAGAGAAGCAATATTCCAACTGAGTATCTTGATGACACTGTACTTGTTTTTATGAGATTCAGAGGCCGCCATTGTTCTTTTGTACTTTATCAGTCTGCAGTTTCAGGAAAGCAAGTATGTCTACGTACCGGTTGTAGTGCTTTATTACAGCTTATTTTTCCTCTTCAGTCAGCACATCACCTGTCACCATTTCTTTAAATGTGTCACGGCGGAACCATCTGGGATGTGGCGTGCGCGGCCCGAGGCGGGCATCCACGTCCAGTTGAACTTTGTCACTATCACTACAAGCGTCACTGGTTTCACTTTGTTCTTTACCACAATCACTTTCAACATTTCCACTACTGTATTCCTTCAAACAGAGTTTATTAGACCCGGTATCAACATCTTGATCATCATCACCATTAAAGTTCTCACCCTCAGTGTCACTACGTTCATCATCAGGATCAGTTGCGCCATAATACTCATCGACAGCACTATGCGTTTCTACGTGGAATAGTTTACCTCTGTTCATAGCGCACTGCGTTGATGAGGCTGGGGTGTGGGGAGCCGTGGTGGGAGAGCCCAGCTGGTGTGAGGGCTGGGACACCCCCTGCTGGGGTCTCCCCTGGGGTACTGGCCGCATGGGAGCACATGGTGGTACCCCAGGTTGGTGTGGCCTCCACTCAGTTAATACTCTCAGTGTCCTGAAGAGTGGTTATCATCGTCTTTTGGTGCATGATTTCCTTATTTTGTTCGGTTATCTGCTTGGTCAGGTTTTCCACAATTTTGTTTTGTTTTTCTACTGTATGCATAAGCTCACTAATTTTCTGTGCCTGATCCAGGCCCCCCGACCAACATGAATTGGTAGGGCCTACAACTGTGTCACTCGAGCTACTAGCCAGGGCGTTGGAGTGGTTGGGTAAGGGTCCGTCACACTCCCCTCCCTTACCCAACCACTCCAACGTCAACGCGTCTCTTTACATCTGTCCTGGTGCAGTCATCGGGAGGGTTAACCCTTCATGTAAACTGCACCTATTCTCAAGAAGAGAAGATGGTAAGTCTTACCCACTATGAGTAGTTTTCCCTGGAATACCACCCGCCAATCATTTAACAACTAGGTACACAGTGCTGGGTGAACAGAGGAGTACAGTTAAGGATTGGCGCCTAGTCAATTCTCCCCAGCCACGATGCAAAACTTTGTTCTATTTGTTAATAATAGCTTGCGAGAATCAACTATTTATTTTTCAGACATATTTATAAGTACGTGACTCACCAGCCAACCACAATTGTCTTAGCCCATGAACTGTGCTGGCAACATTACGTGCAAGAACTGTGCTGTCGACATTTCATGCAAGAAGTGTGCTGTGAACATTGACTGAGCTGCTCTGGGTACTGTACTAGCCAATCACGGTTATATTGCAAGTCGGTGGTAAATGGGTGAATCTGAAGGAGCGGTAAAAAAAAAAACCTGTCCTGGCCTTGTCTACGAAACAATAACCGTACTGGTATTCGATCGAGGTCGCAACCCACAACAGTGTGGTTGACTCGCACAATCACGAGGTTCCCCAGTGTGTGGAAAATTCCACTCATCATGTTAATATTATTATTATCTAGGGAATGTATCGTTCCATATCATATCTTATGATATAACTTGATCATAATAATCAGTTTAAATAATGAAAAATAATCATTATATAATTATTGCCGGCACCTCCACTGTGGAGGGGACGCCACCACCAGACGCCGGTGAGCAGAATTGTGGAGAACCTGGCGGCCTCGTGTTTACATCCAGGAGTGCACTCATGTGTTGGGCTGGAGACTTTTTCAGCAAGATATTTACCCACAAAATATTGATAATCCTCAGTGATAACTTCCTGAACACTGGGAGACAGTTTGCACCGTATAAAGGAACGAATTCCTGGTACATATATCCAAATCAAGAGTGTGGAGGTCCACCGGCTAGTGAGGGACCCAACACCACCACCTCATCTACCAAGTGGGACGCAACAATGTGCACTCCATATATGAACAAGCAATTAGAATACTTATAGCAACGCTGTGACATCCAAATCATCATCATCAAGCTGCCATATTCATCATTAAAATATAGAGCCTTGTCTCAGCAAGAGAGACACCATCTGGCAACTGTAAGAGAGGCTCCGCTTCTCAATTCAGGATGAGTTAATAATTGTTTTAGAGCGTAGAGTGACCAATTAGCATGCTTTATAACATTAATACATCCATATATAAATTGAAAGTCGTTAGGCAGCGAGACAACACATAATCAATACGTTCTGACCTACTCATGCAATAACTGAGCGGATATAGCTCAATATTCATAAATCTTGTTTATATAATTCTTTACTATAACTTATTATACATTTAATTTCCATATCCATTCTCTTAATTTATCAAATTAGTTTAATTTATTGCTATTAATATTTTTTGTAAACAAATTTACTGTTTTCGTTTTCATTTACACAAGGTAAATACTTGTGTTTTAATTTACACAAGGTGCTGTTGCACCATTGTGCAACAGCACAGATATTCCTAGGACTAGGCTACAGTGTATAGTTCAGATCCTAGATCATGAACCTTACCAGTGCTTCCAGGCATCGAGATGTTTTATCTTATCCATGTAAATTACATACTAAATGTGTGGGTTTACCCACAGGAAAATTGTGTTCTGCAATTTATAAGCCAGATCAACCTTAAGGACACTACCTGCTGCAGCCCATTTCTACTATCAAGGTCACAGAGGAGTGGACTTACAACCTAGCATAGGAACCTTGCATACCGCTAGGAGCTTTTGTGTTGCACTTTATTATAAATTTTAATATTATTTAATTTTAAATAAATTGTTCTAGTAACAACATTCGCTCCCCTTCTTCATCAATAATCCTGGTATATTCCCCCACACATTGATCGGCGTGTATAAAAAGGAATAAGGTTTAGAAGAGGAGAGAGTGCGCCTTCGTTCATGAAACATCCACAAAAGGTGATCTGCCAGTAACGCACCTCTCTCGAAACAAAGAATGAAACACAAAATATTTTGAATATTAGTCCCCCTGAAAAGCTGTATAGAAAACCACGATCACAGACGACCTCGGGAGAGTGGGAGAACAAACGTGTAAATAGAATTTATTGCTTCTTAAATTAATAACAATTAGTAATAAACTTGCAGCCAAATTGATATTAATACCTTCTTAAATTTAAAAAGAAAAAGTTAAAAAAAGAAGTATAACCTAAAATTGTTTCTTTAGTTTGTATAAAAGATCATAAATATATAGAAAATTAAAAAAATATTTAATTTAAAAGTAACTTTCATAAGTATACATTATTATTCATAATAATAAAGAAAAAATTTTGAGTGTACTAACACTATATTAAACATCTATGTTAAAGCTATATGATACGGTATTGGTGGTCTCACTCCTACTGTGAATTGACGTGTTGAGGCTCCAAGGCTGGCTAAAAAGGTATGTATTAAGTGGCCCGTTCCGCTCATGAGGGGTGAATTAAGGGCCCAAGGGGAGCTGATGAGGGGTGTATTGAGGGCCCAAGGGAGGCTGGTGAGGGGTGTATTGAGGAGCCCAAAGGAGGCTGTTGAGGGGTGTATTAAGGAGCCCAAAGGAGGCTGTTGAGGGGTTTAGTGAGGGCCTAAAGGAGGCTTATGACGGATGTATTGAGGAGCCCAAAGGAGGCTGTTGAGGGGTTTAGTGAGGGCCTAAAGGAGGATTATGACGGATGTATTGAAGAGCCCATAGGAAGCTATTGAGAGGT
Organism: Procambarus clarkii; assembly: GCF_020424385.1. Classification (NCBI taxonomy): domain Eukaryota; kingdom Metazoa; phylum Arthropoda; class Malacostraca; order Decapoda; family Cambaridae; genus Procambarus; species Procambarus clarkii. The sequence continues at coordinate 13,533 of NW_025553620.1, forward strand.
GTATTGAGGGCCCAAGGGTGACCAATGAAGAGTGTATTGAGGGCTCAACGGGAGTTCGTGAAGAGTGTATTGAGAGCCCAAGGGAAGCTGATGAGAGTGTATTGAAGGGCCAGTGGTGGGCTGATTAGGGGTATATTGAAGGAACAAGATGGATGACGAGGGGTGTACTAAGAGGCCCAACGGAGGATGGTGAGAGGTGTATTGAGGGCCCAAGGGAATCTGATCAGGAGTGTAGTGATGCCCGAAATGAGTCTGATGAGTGCTGAATTGAGGACCCAAAGAGGCTGATGAGGATTGTATTTGGAGACAAGTGAGGATGATTAGGGGTGTATTGAGGGCCCAAGGGAGACTGGTGAGGGGTGTATTAAGGACTTAAGGGAGGCCGATGATGGGTGTATTGAGGGCCTAAGGGAGGCTGATGAGGGGTGTATTGAGGGCCTAAGGGAGGCTGATGAGGGGTGTATTGAGGGCCTAAGGGAGGCTGATGAGGGGTGTATTGAGGGCTTAAGGGAGGCTGATGAGGGGTGCCGAGTCAACCACCACTTGTAAAATGGGTATGTGTGGTCTCTACCACTCGTAGGATGGATATGGGGTACACTATCATCTGTAAGATGGGTAGGGGGTCCACAACCACCTATAGAATGGGTATGGTGTCCACTCACACCTGTAGGAAAGGTATTTGGTCAACTATCAGCAGTAGGATGGGAACGAGGCCCACTACCGACAACAGGATGAGTATGAGGGGTACAGTACCGCTTACAGGATCGGAATGGGGTCCATTACCACCCACATGTGTATGGGGCCCATAATCATGAACAGGATGGTTGTTGGGTCCACTACCACCTGCCTGTTGGTTAGGCATGGGGTCCACTACCACCTGCCTGTTGGTTAGGCATGGGGTCCACTACCACCTGTTTGATGGGTAAGGGGTTCACACCACCTGTAGAATGGGTATGGGCCTACAACTGTCCATAAGGTGGGTATGGGTTCCACTTCCACCTGTCGGACGGGAATGGGGTACCCTGTCTTTCGTTCAATACCAAATACACAGAGAAGAGTTTCAGTCTCATTTGTATGGATACCATCTCACATAGGAGGCGTACTCACCTGGCACATATGTGCGCAAGGCAGCTAAAACTGCAAGTGATAATCCTGAAATTTAGTTGGATATGGGCTTTCCAATCTCTGCTGTAAAAACCGCAACGGCTCAGAAAATTAGGGATAAAAGGAGAGCAGTCACTGACAGTCAAAAGCCAGAAAGCACGAGTATAAATAGCTAGGCATGTTTAGATCCGAGAATTATATGTATGGTCAGCATAAAACATCCACTAGACTGTGTGACATTGTAATTGCCAGAATTAAGCTGGGGATATCGATATCTATGGCAGGTGCCTACAGGTTTTACAGGTTTTACATGCTGTAGTTTGTAATATTCTCATCTCTGTCATTGATGTTTATGGCAAAAAGGGTTGTGCCCAAAACAGGGCCGTCTTAACAACATTATGGGCCCCTGACAAACCAGTGTGCTGGGGCTCCTACGACAACCACTCACGGGAATAAAAGGTAAATGATCCACAATATTAAACACATATATATTTTATTGGCACTTAACAAAACTGGTGCTAAAACATTAAAAACATGCTGTAGAGCAGCAATACCTAATCAACATGATAAACACTTGAACAATACACAAGGCTTGAAAAACACAATAATACTCAGTAAGCTACACATTAGGTGGCACAGTATGAAACATTTAAGTTCCACTCAAAACATTGTTTCATATACAGCTTTTCATGGATACTAATATTCACAATATTTTGTGTTCATTCTTTGTCTAGAGATGTGCGATGCTGGCAGATCACCTTTTGTGGATGTTTCATGACTGTAGGCGCACCCTCTCTCTCCTCTTCTAAACCTTCTTCCACTTCATACACGCCGACCAATGGGGAGCATCGTGATTGTGTGAGTCAATCACAATTTTGTGGGTTACAACCTCGAGGACCAGTACGGTGTTTGCTTCGTAGACGAGGCCAGGACAGGTTTTGTACCTGGCCTTCAGATTAACCCACTGAAACCCCAACTTGCAATGTTGCAGTGATTGGCAAGTACAGTACACAGAGCAGCTCAGTCAGTCTGCCAGAATGGTGCACTGTCTGCGGATGATGTACTCTGGTGAGGCACAGATTGTCACCTGTGACTGTCTCCACATTCTACAAAACCACCAACATAGCACCAACAAACAACATCAAGACCAATACAGGCATAAATTACTTTCTCGCCACCGAAGACTGTCTATGACTGCTTCAAACCTGCCGCTCTTGACAAACTTCAACAAAGCCATCTAACACCTCCGCTCACTATCGAGCAGTAAGCAAAATGCACAGTTTTCGCACGTAACGTTGACAGCACAGTTCTTGCACGTAATGTTGACATCTCAGTTCCTGCACGTAATGTTGACAGCACAGTCCTTGTACGTAATGTTGACAGCACAGTCCTTGCACGTAATGTTGACAGTACAGTTCTTGCACGTAATGTTGAGAGTACAGTTCGTGCACGTAATGTTGACAGGTATTGTGGTTGGTGTTGTCGTTGATCCTTCTTTATGGACAGCCCAACCCAAAACTCGGTAGAGTGCTTGTACTTTACCAGGAGATCACCCTGAGCGCTTCTGGCTCTTGGAGAGGGGCTCAGCGTCACACGTTTAGGGGATGCGGCTCCAATACGTAGCCTCGTTGTCACGCGCGCACACCCACTGGAGCCGCTGTGACTCCCCACTCTCTCCTCATGTGATATGATCTCCTCAATCCCCTTCTTGAGATGATTTCGGGGCTTTTTAGTGTCCCCGCGGCCCGGTCCTCGACCAGGCCTCCATCCCCAGGAAGCAGCCCGTGACAGCTGACTAACACCCAGGTACCTATTTTATTGCTAGGTAACAGGGGCATAGGGTGAAAGAAACTCTGCCCATTGTTTCTCGCCGGTGCCTGGGATCAAACCCAGGACCACAGGATCACAAGTCCAGCGTGCTGTCCGCTCGGCCGACCGACTCCCTTTGACCTATTATTATTATTCTGTTCTACTCTGTCCACAGCTGTCATTCTTGGTTCTTTCTCTCTCCTTCTTTCCTACTTCCTGGGAAGCCTCACTAGGACAAGGGCAAACACCAGCAAATTTGAATACATTTACTGGACAAAGCACATGCACAGTACATACACACATATAATAATAATAATAATGAATCCTACACTCTATACTATTTCAGTCAGGTTGCACTCCAACACCATCAGAACTACATCATCTGCTTATCAAGCGGTGTCCTATCTCCTGATTCACCACCTAATACTACCAACCTCCTCAAGTAGGTCAAGTCTTATAACACAATGTTGCTCTATCAGCAAGAGAATATATATCTATAAACATGTGCAAGGAAAACCAGCGTATGAATGCAATAACATAAATATTAGTATAAATGTTCCTTGATATACAACAATGATAAATTGATCACCCTATCAGTCCTAGAACACATATGTATGTCTCTGCAGGTAATCCAGCCTACGACTGTAACTCTATACTTCAGTATAAGTACTCCTTGGCCCAAAAATGGCAAACAATTACTCACCTTTCACTGCGTCTTGCACGCTAATGACAACCAAACACTCTACCAACTCCCTACAAGTAATCAACCAGAACTTCCCTTCCACATCTGGAAGCTCACTACCCTGATATCTTCAGGTTCTTCCGGGTTTATCTACCAGGATCCTCCGCAGCTCCTTCAGGCTGCTGCACCTTGAGCGACAGTGGTGCTTCACCACTTCTACCAGGGTCCTCCACAGCTCTCCTGGCTGCCATACCATGAAGTCTTCCTTGATCAACAATGGTGCTTCACCACTGGTATCACAAAAGCATGTAAACTCTTCTCCACTGCTTCTCCTCTCACAGCTTGAGGTCCAACTCCTCACTATAGGGTCTGCTCTTCCACAGAGCTAAGTATTTCTTCAATACCCTTGGAGTTCCATCCACTGAATCCTCTCTACTAGCCTCGAAGTTCTTTCAGCAACTCCTTCCAAAGACAAACCTGCAACCCATTGATACGCCAATAAAACGTTTCCCCTTAAACACGTAAACGAAAATATCCACACAATATGTTCGTACCTAACATCTCCTTGCTCTCTACATACTGTGAGAGTGGACTCTCCCGTTTGGGCTGGTCCATGCTCCGCCTTGCCTGGCGGGCGGCTCCTCGCTCTGGGAGCGGTCCTCCACCGCCGGTCGGTTGACGGGAGAGGACATGCTGCTCGTCCCTCCAGCTGTCTCTCTCATCTCCGTCCTCTTATTTAGGCTTCCTGCCTTACCAAAACATGTCTAACGTATCAATAAACAATCGCTATGATCGCTGGGCACACGATCAATTACCGGCAATCACTGTAAACTGGCTAAATTTGGGCTTACCACAATAAGGTCTCATGCAGGGCGCTCTCTGACGCGACACTGTGGGTACCTCAGGCTACCCACAGAACTGCCTTAACTGTCCCCTTAATACCTTCTGCAGTTCTTGACTTCAGCTGGCACGCCTCCTAACTTATTCCTCAGTCGAGACGTCTGTCCACTTCCTTTCTCTTGAGGGTATATCAACTAGGGGTTCCTCTCTAACAGGGGCAAACACGGAGTGTGGCTTCCCCTCGCGATTTCTTCAGCTCAAGTGGCTCAAGCTCCTCTCAAGCGAGTCACGCCTCCAGCAAATTATCCACATCTCATAACCAGTCACTTATCTATTTTCTTATTCACTGCCCATATTCTCAAATTGTTTAGCGAATTTACCCAATTATTTCATGTATCTTCATGTTTGTATATCTCCGACCTCCTAGTCAGGTCAGGCTTGATAGAATAATTCTCAAAGGGAAGACTCGTTTTTCGGCTGCCTGAGATCATAACACAGGACAGTTCTTGCACGTAATGTTCAAAGTACAGTTCTTGCATGTAATGTTGTCAGCACAGTTCTTGGGCTAAGGCAATTGTGACTGGCTGGCGAGTCACGTATTTCTAAATATGTCTGAAAAATAAATAGCTAATTCACGCAAGGTATTATTCACAAATAAAACAAAGTTTCGCATCGTGGCCGGGGAGAATTGACTACGCGCCAATCCTTAACTGTACTCCTTTGTTCATCCAGGATTGTGTACCGAGTTGTTATACGATTGGCGGGTGGAATTCTAAGGGAGGTTATCTTGAGATAATTTCGGGGCTTAGCGTCCCCGCGGCCCGGTCCTCGATCTGGCTTCCTTTTTGTCATACATCACCAGGAAGCAGCCCGTAGCAGCTGTTTAACTTCCTGGTGCCTATTAACTGCTAGGTAAATAGGGGCATCAGGGTGAAAGAAACTATGCCCATTTGTTTCCGCCTCCACCGGGGATCGAACCCAGAACCTTAGGACTACGAATCCCCAGTGCTGTCCACTCAGCTGTCAGGCCCCTGTCAGGAAACTTCCCATAGTGGGTAAGGCTTACCATAAGCTCTGGGAAGCGACGGCTCTCAGCCTGCTAACATGACTCAGCAGATGTCTGTTCCTGTACCCACCTGTGGTATAAAAAAAAACTACTTGAAATGGTCAATCAGAGCAAATCGAAAAACAATACCAAAATAACAATAAATAAATATCCGCTAGATATTCATATTTGCAAAATAAATTCATAAACACTAACTATTCATGCCAGATCCTCTTTTGTTATTAACATAATATTGTCACTTCTCTATTGCCACCGTCAGTCTTTTTCAATTGGGTTCGTACATACGAACGAACATAACACATTAGAAACATAACTGATATTATCTATTTTACGAAATTAAATCATTATTTCCCCATCTGGCAACCCTCCCTCATCCTCTTCCTCCTACTGAACAATGGTGTCAGGTGGTCATTCCCCTTAATGCAACACACGTCAGCAGATACCTAACTCCCAGGTGTAGCTATTTACTGCAAGGTGAACAGTGGCATCAGGTGAAAAGGAGCATTGCCCAAGCACTCATGTCCTGCCCCGGCAAACGAACCCGGGACCTCTCAGCTGTGACCCGAATGGGCTTATGGTTATGCACAATCTTGACTTTTGATTCTATTTAAATATACACACTTGTAGCATGCGGACAACATTTGGCCGTCGTACATTTGTAACAGCTGGCGATTCTTATCTCTTCTCGGCCAAGTGTCTGATACGATCCTTGTGTAGAGTCCTTGACATTTAACCAGTTTCTGGATCATGGGGGAAGTGAGTACGACCATGCGCTCCATCGCTGAGAATG